>CM066963.1:2400000-2670869 GCA_033971965.1 Cucurbita ficifolia
TTTAGGGACATAACAAATTGAGAAATGTATCGCCAAGGTGTTGGCTAACAGATTGAGAAGGGTGTTTCCTTTGGCAATTCAGGATGCTTTTATTGCTGGTACACAAATTTTAGATCTGGCCCTTATTGCGAATGAGATCATTGAGAACTACAGATTTCACAATTAGGAAGGGGTCTCTTCAAGATTGACTTTGAAGAGGCATATAGCCACGTGGATTAGAATTTCTTGGATGAAGTCCTAGCCAAGAAAGTTTCTAGGTATAAATAGAAATCTTGGATTTGGAGTAAGAAGGTTTCTAGGTATAAATAGAAATCTTGGATTTGGAGTTGTGTTAGATTGGTTAAGTACTCAATCCTTACGAATGAGAGACCGAAGGGTAGGATTTGTGCTTCAAGAGGGTTTCGGCAGGGATCCTTTTTTGCCCTTTCATTTCCTACTTGTGGTGGATGTTTTGAGTAGGATCTTTTTGCAAGGGGTTGGGTATAATGATATCGAGGGTTTTAAAGTCGGGAAGGATAAGTTGCCCCTCTCTCATCTCTCTAGTTTGCTGATGATACTATCTTTTTTTGCTCAGGTAATGAAGAGTCATTCTTCAATCTGAATAAATTTTAAGCTTTCTTTTAACCCATTTATGGGTTGAAGATTAATAGAGGCAAGTGTCAATGATTGAGTTTGAATTCTGAGCTGGGACGATGAGTAGGTGGGCTGCCTTGGTTGGATGTGAAGTTGGCTCGTTTCCTTCCTCTACCTTCTTCCCCCACTTGAGCATAATCCTAGACCTATCCGGTTCTGGGACCTTGTTGTGGGTAAGGTTCATAAGAGGTTTTCAACTTGGAAAATGAGTACCTTTTATGAAGGTAGTAGACTAACTCTAATTCAATTTGTCTGGAGTGAGATTCCTATTTATTTCTTCTCTCTTTTTAGGGTCCTCGTGTATTTGAGTGAGGGTCTCGAGAAGCATATAAGGGATTTCCTTTGAGAGGAGAGGGGGTTGAGGAAGGGAAAGGGCTCACCTTGTTAAGTGGGAGAAGGTTACGAAGTCCGTGTATCTTGGGGGTTTAGGTATTAGCAATTTGAGAACTTGCAACAATGCCTTTTTGGCAAAATGACTGGCGTTTTCATCTTGATGCTTCTACCCTTTGGCATAAGGTCATTGTGATTAAGTATGGGTCGCCCCCTTTTGAGTGGACCTTGTGTGGAGGTTGAGGCACATATAGAAACCCTTGGAAAGACATTACTGAGGAGAGTACCCTTCTTTTCCTGCTTTGTTCATTGTTCTGTGGTGATGGAAGATACTTTCTTTTTTTTTTGGGAGATAGATCCCTCTGCTTTGTGTTTCCTCATCTTTATCATTTATTTATGATGCATAATCATTTGATAGCCGATGTTCTATCACATCCCAGGTCTTTTTTTGCCTTTGTTCGGCTTCCAGCATCCTTTGTCCAATAGGGGGAAACATTGGACATTGTCGACCTCCTTTCTTTGTTGGGGGAGTTCCATTGTTTTTTGAGGAGGGATGCTTGTTGTTGGAGCCCTAGCCCGACCGGAGGTTTTTCGTGTAGGTCCTTTTTTTGCGTGGTTAATCCTTCTCCCTCCTCTCCTTTGGGGATTTTTTTCCCTCATTGTTGAAGGTGAAAATCTCAAAGAAGGTTAAGTTTTTTGCTTGGCATATTATTCACGGTAAAGTTAATACCTTAGATAGGGTGGTGAGGAAGTTTCCTACCTTGGTGGGACATTCCTTATAAGAGGTTTATTAGGGTCTTGATCACATGCTTTGGAGCTGCGATGTAGCTTATGATGTTTGGGGTCGGTTCTTTGTAGAGTTTGGTCTCGCTCTTGCTACACAGAAGCTGGGGTGTGTAACATCACGTGGAGGCTGTGGGGACAATAGAATCTTTTGAGGGCTTGAGAGGTCTCCTTGTGACCGTTGACCCCTTAAGATTTTATGTTTCTCTTTGAGCTTTGGTGACAAAACTTCTTCGTAACTCATCTCTTAGGTCTTATTTTGTTTGATTGGTGGAGGCCTTTCATGTAGGTCCCCTCATTTTGTATGCTCTTGTATTCTTTTATTTTTTCTGAATAAAAGCGTGGTTTCTTATTAAAAAGATAAGGAACATAACTGATTTTGTAACTTAACCTGGAAAAAAATTATCTACCCACGCAAAACTAGGTTTCTTCAATGTTTAATATCTTAATAAACCCTAATTTTCTGGAAAGCAGAAAACCAGAGAGACGTTGAATGCAAAAATAGGCCAATTGAATTCTGCCATTGACAATGTATCTTCACGTCTGAGAGGTGGAAAGAACACTCCAGCTGTGCCAGTTGAAGCTGATCCTGAGGTTGAAGCTACCTTTTAAATTCTTCTTAAACATGGAGTGGTCAAGGTTTGAAGTTTGTACATCTTAGACACCATATCATCTCATGTGACAATTTGCCTCAATTTTTATTTCGAAGTTTTTTGGATTTGATCAAAATGAGAATTGGATGTTGCAGTTTCATTGTTGGAATGATCTTTAAGGTTATTACCACTTTTAGAACTTTTTAAATCACTACTGAATTCCAAGGTAGTTTTTGTTGTCCATATTTAAGTTCATAACCTTTTATTTGTGGGTTTAATATTAATATAAGAACATAGTCTAAATAGCCAAATTTTGGCATACATTTTCAAAAATGACCATGCTTCCTAGCAGTTATACAATTTGAATTGGCTACCGCTTGAGTTCTTGATATACAATTTGAATTGGCTACCGCTTGAGTTCTTGAGATTGGTACTCAAGATTGGGGAGGGCACCGCGAGTGCTGAGACAATTTCTATGTTGGTTGGAGACATATTTGAATATGTTAATAAAAGAAGAGGGGAAGGAGATTATCATTTAAATACTCAAAAAAGGAAATATACAAATTTATATATACAAATATTTAACTTTCTGTTGGGGTTAGATGTACATACACTAAACCTGAAACGTATAAAATACATTGTCGCTCAAATGTGCTAATTTAGAAAGTACACATGTAGGAGTCTTAATAGGCTTTGCACGCTAATTTTTTAAAGTACACATGTAGGAGTCTTAGTCGACTTTGCCCCAACTAGGAATTGACTGAGTAAACTCAAGGCACTCTGAAAGTGCCAATTCAATGAGGTATGTGTGTGAGAGACTTGGTGGGCCTTACTTCAATTAATGGAAATAGACACCTAGTTAGTGAAGTCGAGCCATTTCGACACACGAGGGTAATTGCCACAATCATAACATTTCACATGTCAAATAGTACATACATGAGGTCCCATAATTAGTTTTTTAGTAACATAACACATGGATGGACAACTATCATTTAAAATCCATACAACACAAAATACAACAATTATACACATAGATAATCTTTGTATGTGACAGCGAAAAGTCTTTTTCGACCGATCCCTTTTTATCTCACAAATTTTTTGGTCAATTCCAAGAAATACACCAAATCAATACTAATTAGAGGAGTACCAAATGAAAACAAGAGATAGAGAGAGGGATATACTTATAAATGTTGATCCTTGGAAGGATACATCGGTCAAAGGTGGAAGAGGCATGATCAATCTCGAAGAGCGAGACCAAATGTTAGGGAGATCACAATTGGATTAGATGAGAGAAGATAGTGAGCTAATCGAATGAGACATAATGTGAGTAGTGAAGATGAGTTAACCGAAAAAGACAAGTCGAGACACGAGTTGAGGGAGATGGAGCCAAGGGAGAAATGAAGACGTATGGATGAAGTCAACTAATCCTCGAGTTTCATGCGGCTTAAATAGTTGAGATGACTCCAAATATTTTCCTAAAAGACTCTACCTTTTGAAGGATGTTGGTCGTTCTGCATCACAATACGAAAACATACGGTAGTTAAAGGAGAAGTGATCTTTTATGTTAAGGATTTTGTTTGTCTTCTTAACAACCTAATATTGAAAAAAATTGCTCGAGTTGTCTTTTTACTATATATATTTATTAAATAAGATCTTAACTCATCTCGTTCTAGACCGACGTCGAAGAAGAACATGTTTGCCCTCAGCTTTTTGCTTTTGTGGATCATAAATTTTTTTTTTTCATTTTAGAACAATATTTTGTTTGATACAAATAACCATTGTTTCTTCCTACTAAACTTATCAAATAATTTAAAATTTTGTAATTATTAGCTTAAATATTCAAAATTATATATCCAATTCGATCGTGGCAGTTAAATCTCAACAATTTCATTTTAATTCAATTTACTAAACATTAGTTTTTTATAAAAGCTCAGTTGACAACAACTACGTTAACTACCACAAATATTACAAGTCAAGCCCAACTTGATTATTTTATCTCGGTTTCTTTCTATCAAATAAAGTTGATAAAGATTTGAACCTCAAACACTATTTTTTCTTCAAAATCTACTTGAGTGCTCTTAAGCTTGTTATCCGTGGGGGTTCCCCAGATAATCTACTTGAGTGCTCTTACGCTTGTTATCCGTGGAGTTCTCCAGATAAGACGTGTGAGGTGCTCTATGCATGTGGCCAAGCTATCATAAACAAGATAGAACCCTATTGAATATGTGGTACTTTGCATGCAACTTGCAACACGCGAAAGTTTCTTTTAGTATTCAACTTCTAGACGTTTAAAGTTCTCACTATCAACACTTTCATGATTAAATTAATTGTTACGGGTTTAAAAAATCCAATCAACATAACCAAACAAACCAAATTTATTGTTTAAAATATATATTTTTACTTACCATACCATTATATATTTATTTATTTTTATAATTATTTATTCTCCAATAATCTTTAAAGTATTTTTAACGGTAATTTTTTTAAAAAATATATATATTTCAGTTAAATATTTAAAAATAAATAAATATTTATTTACCGGGTAATTTTTTATAAATATATATATATATTTGAATTAAATATTTAAAAATAAATAAATAATTATTTTATGAGGTGATATTTTATTTTTATTAAAAATAAAAATTTGAATAAAATGACCCAAACAACCCGTGCCACCCAACCCAAAAAATTTATGGCTTAATTGAGTTGAGTTGATTATTTAATAAGCATGGTTCACGTTTTAAAAAAATTTACAACCTAAACAACTAAGTTTGGTCTAAAAGATGTCTCAACTCAACCCCACGAACACCTCTATCAATTACCGCTACAATGCTTTACTAAACACCAAATCTAATTGTTCAGGTTGTAAATTTTTTTTTAACCTGATCCACTCTTATTAAATAATGAACTCAACGAAAAATTAAACCAAATTAGGATCGTTCTCTTATAAAAAAATGAACAAATTATGTGGATAATAATAATAATAATAATAATAATAATAATAATAATAATAATAATAATAATAATAATAATAATAATAATAATAATAATAATAATAATAATAATAATAATAATAATAATAATAATAATAATAATAATAATAATAATAATAATAATAATAATAATAATAATAATAATAATAATAATAATAATAATAATAATAATAATAATAATAATAATAATAATAATAATAATAATAATAATAATAATAATAATAATAATAATAATAATAATAATAATAATAATAATAATAATAATAATAATAATAATAATAAATAATAATAATAATAATAATAATAATAATAATAATAATAATAATAATAATAATAATAATAATAATAATAATAATAATAATAATAATAATAATAATAATAATAATAATAATAATATAATAATAATAATAATAATAATAATAATAATATAATAATAATAATAATAATAATAATAATAATAATAATAATAATAATAATAATAATAATAATAATAATAATAATAATAATAATAATAATAATAATAATAATAATAATAATAATAATAATAATAATAATAATAATAATAATAATAATAATAATAATAATAATAATAATAATAATATAATAATAATAATAATAATAATAATAATAATAATAATAATAATAATAATAATAATAATAATAATAATAATAATAATAATAATAATAATAATAATAATAATAATAATAATAATAATAATAATAATAATAATAATAATAATAATAATAATAATAATAAATAATAATAATAATAATAATAATAATAATAATAATAATAATAATAATAATAATAATAATAATAATAATAATAATAATAATAAATAATAATAATAATAATAATAATAATAATAATAATAATAATAATAATAATAATAATAATAATAATAATAATAATAATAATAATAATAATAATAATAATAATAATAATAATAATAATAATAATAATAATAATAATAATAATAATAATAATAATAATAATAATAATAATAATAATAATAATAATAATAATAATAATAATAATAATAATAATAATAATAATAATAATAATAATAATAATAATAATAATAATAATAATAATAATAATAATAATAATAATAATAATAATAATAATAATAATAATAATAATAATAATAATATTTGAGTATATAATGGAAGGAAAAAAGAATAAGCAGGCTACTGTTTTAGCAGGTCACTTTTGTGGTTGATAAATGTCTTTTTCTCCCTTTTATTAATACCGGTATTTACCGGTTGAGTTTGTATACTATGACGACATATCACGTGTCCCATCTTCAAAGCATTCATATCCATCCACTTGCTTTCTCATTTCTCATATTTATTAATTAAAATAAAACAAAATATTACCATTTAATTTCCCTTTATTAATACATAAAACAATCTTAAACTAAGCCTTAATTGGTTAATTATCGTGCAATTTATTTTTAAACTTGTATCGATTTTCTTATCATTTTTAGTTATTTCTCTATAATGGGTTTGGAAAACATTTGAATTAAATTTTAATTTTTGAAAATGTAAGTAAAAAACAAACAAACAAAATGATTAGGGAACGGAGTTTAAATAAAAAAGTAATTTTAAACATGTTTAGTAGATAAATGTGAGTTAATTAGCACAAAGAAACATATAAATGGCTAAAGAAAATAATTTAAATGTAATGCTACTTTAATTATTTCAATTAAATTCTTTCAAATAAGATAACATTTAACATTGACTTTACACAACCATATTATTATTCTTTTATTTTGCTCACCTCTATTTTTCTCTCTTAATTTAATTTGTTTTTTAATTATTAAATTACAATAAAAATACTTTTATTTTTTATTTTTTTTATGCACTCTACATCACAGAGCTGTAACTTTCACAGCAACGGCCTCCGTTGACCGTTGGAAGCCAAACTCCAAAGGCTCAGATGCTGCAATGATAGTAATAATCTGGGTTTCTGTGTCGGTGGCTGTAGGGGGGGTATTTTCGTCATTTTAAGTGTTTTAATTTAATGTTTAAAAAATATATATATATTTAGAATTCTAAGAGGAGTCCTCCCATCGGAGACCTGTGTGGAGTTCCCTTCCTTCTCTTGGCGGTTCTGTGAATCGCCGCCGTTGGCGGTGGCGTCGACGGCGAGAAGCTTTGGATTTTGCTCCTAAGTCTTCTTCTGTTGCTCTTTGTCGTCTTTGATTTCTCTGTGTCAGAGCTTTCGTTTTCCACCACTTGGACCCTTTTGTCCAAACTCTTTGATGTGCCAATTAACTGTATTTATGACAAATAAATTCGGTTAAAATTGTCAAATGAATATAGTTCGATCGTATTTCTTTTTCTTTTTTCTTATATTCAACAACATACAGCGGAATGAAACCTGACAATCCAAATTCGAAAAAGTTATTAGTGTCTTAATCAGTTAATACGTTGGATCATCTACCTATTTTAATTTTTTTTCATAATTAAATTTATTTTTCATTAATTTGACCTACGTAGTTAATCTTGATTACACCATGATTTTGATATCAGTCTTATATTTTTATTATATCTCTATAGATTTACAAATTTTGTACTTCATAGGATCCGATCAAAGAGTAGCTTGATTAGTTAAGACATAGATCTTCGACGAAACCTTAGAGATTCAGATCCTACCATTATTAAACTAAAAGAAAATCACAATATTTAGATCATACTATTTTTTAACAATTATGAACAGGATTAGAACAAGTTAAAATGTGGCATATAGAATTATAAGATTGAAGAGGATGCTTAGATTTCAGAAATGAGGAGCATAAAGAGAGATGATTTTGTAGAGTAGATGAACCATAACTTGCAATTAAATAAGGAAAGGTGGGAAGAAAAACCTTGCAACCAAGAGAGCAGAAATGGAAAGAATCAAGGAGAGCACGGCGGCAGACATGGCAGGTATTGGTGAGAGCTTTGGCAGGGCGTGGCTGAGGGCGCTCGTTCAAGAACACAATCCTGGCACTGTTAATGATGTAAGTCTGGACTCCTGTTATGTCCACAAATCTCTGTATTTCAGACACCCTTATCACATCATGGTACGATGATCTCCTTATCTATATATAATATATAGGATTCTATTTTAGCTCATATTAGAACAGCATTAACAAAATGACCAAAGTTCTAACTCAATATACTTGTTAGATCCAATTTAATATCCAAATGAAAACTTAAACGTGTTTTTTACGAGACTTTGAAGTTGTTTGGTCTCCTGAAAACATTTTTTATTTTTTACTTTTTGCCTCACAATCAAAAGTAATTTTCTAAAATCTACCAACCGTACCAAACTTGGCTTTTAGCATTTGAAAGGGAAAAATAAAACAATAAAATAGCGAAATAAAGAAAAAAGATGAAGAGAGTCTTCACAGTTTATATAGTTATGATTTGGCATCTTGTTGCTTTTAGTAGGTAACAAACAGTAATTTCCAAATTTGCTTCATCCAAAAATTAAGAAAACTAAATGAGTATTTCCAATAATTAGAAGTTTAAACATAAATTTCAGCCAATCCAATAATGAAGAAGTTCTTCATGATCACGAAGATGAACAGAATTCGATCGAAGAATCAAAGAATCAACAGAAAAGAAGAACAGGAAGTACCTGAATGGCTCTGTGATCTTTATGAGAATTAAGGCAGAGCGAACAGAGAGCACCGTTCATGCAATCCAAGCAATACATATTGCATTCGCTTTTGTGCGAATCAGCGTGGTGATTGCATTGCACGAAGAAGCTCGTGCTGAGAAGAGGTTCCAGCCATGGCGGCCATTCGATTTCTCCTTCTCCTTCTTCTTCCTCTTCTCCTTTCTCCTCGTTCTCACCGTCTTCACCGATTCGCTCCTAATTCAACACAGAACCACAAGAAATTTCAGAAAAGGAAACAGAAAGAGCGGAATCGATCAGAGAATCCGGAAACGGAATCGATTTCCATTCAATCGAATGCTCACCATGATTTTTCTCGATTGCAGCTGGATTTTTCAAGTCGATCACATCTACGGCCGGTTGAACTGCGGCTGTTAGCAGATTGGAAATAGGAGGTTGTTTTCTGCCTCTCCGATCACTTTGTTCTTTCTGTGGAATTTTCTGGGAGAAAGTGAGAGAGAATATGGAGAAGAGAAAAAGGTAGGGCTATGGAGAAAAATGCCTTTCAGCTTTGGTTGGTGCTGCCGAATCTACCTCTATCTTTTTGCTTATAAGCCTAAACCCGAACCTCACTCCGACCCCAAACCAAAATGGGACCCGTTTACTTCAACCAACTCATCACTCTTCCCCAAATTTTTTTCTCCCTTCAAATACTAATTTGGTTGCTACAAAATTACTTCTTATAATGTTCAAATTTTAGTTTATTTTAGAGTCTTTGTTTTCTTCTTTCCATATCTTTTTAAAACGTCCAAGTCAAACTAGATAATCCGACTCATTCACACTACTGAATTCAAGCTATAAAAGTTGGACCGAGTTCTATATATATTTATTTATTTATTTATTTATTTGGAGTTTGGCTTAATTTTTGAAAAATTAAAAATTGATTTAATTTGCAAGTTGACATTTTCTGGTCGGGTCAGCCCAACCAATCCCAACCTAGGATTACAACTCAAATAAAAAATAATTAATATTTGTAGCTGATGTGATATCAGTGGTGTGTTGTGACTTTTAAATATTTTGAATTTTATGAGATTTTAGTTATTAATGTATGAATAAATATAATTTTTTAAATAATTAAAAAAAAAAAAACAAACCTGACAACGTAACCCAATTCAACTCGAAAATAGAGAGATTCTATTTCGGTTCGTGGTTAACCCCACCAATTCCAACTCAACCCATATACATCCTAATCAAAGTTCTAGTAAATCATTATATTTATAGAATTTTATAAAAAACGGACCGAAATTATCACTTGCCAAAATAACCTGAGGAAGTGATTTAATTAATTTACTTCTCAACTAAGAAATATTAATTTCTTAGACGACGTGTTCCAAGTATAATTAACTAAATAAAACGTTTATTAAGAAGTTTAATCTCATCTTTACGTTCTATCTTGATTGATTGGGAATCACTTTATAATTTTATAATCACTTTTAAACTGGTGTACGAGAATGATTATTAATGAATAACTTTTTGTTTTTTTGTTACCGAACACCCTAGCTTTTTGAGAAAAAAATATTTTTAGTCCTTCATAATCATCGTATAGTTAATCCAATTATAAATTTATTATTTTGCGATATAACTTATTATTTAACATTCACGAAATCTGGTGAGCTCCTCTTCTTTTATTGGATTAAGAGAAGAACTTAGTTTATGATAAAAAATTATTAATTCGAGAATCAATAAATAAAAATGTAAATATTGGTTGCCTGAGGTCTCTTTCTTTAGTCACGTGGTGTCAAGAGATGGGGTTCGTAGACCCATTTAAGAAAATTTGTTACCAAGTAGACACGACACTACTATTACTCAAGTACACAGTATCTTGGGATTGACAAGAATATATTACCGACATTTCATACAAGACTTTTTCCAAGAGAGACTTGTCATTACCGCAGTTGACGCGAAATGGAAATCCGTTTGTATGAAACGAGTCACTGAGTTTTCAAGATCTCAAACATAGGCTAGTTTCAGCTCTAGTGCTCATAGCACTCCTTGGAGAAGTAAGTTCATGGTCTATAGTGACGTCTCCAAGAAAATGTTAGGATGTGTGTACTCATATATGTTCGATCATGACTTTGTATGATTATATATATGTTATATGAAATATCAAGAACTAAAGTCATGAAATGTATGAAAATATTTGTGCATCATATTACTGAAACTGATAACTTAAACGTGGGACCTCATGTATGTCGTATACTTGCATAGTCATGGATTACTTCTTCAATTATGTATCGTACAGATGTGTATGCTGACAATATATTATTATTTGTTTCTCGTTTTGCCGAGTTTCATCTGCATGAGTATGCGTTAGTCCATAGTTAGTCCTAAGGGGTCTGTTAATAAGTCCATCTAGTAGGTCCACGTGCATATACATAGATTTTGTGGAAAGGTACTATGCATCAATCATACCTTGAAATGTACTATGCATCCAATTTTCATGCACACAGATATGTAATTGTCACATATTCTATAGAATTCTATGCACACATATCTATCAATTTAAAACGTTTAAAGTTATGGACCGAATCGTTAAGTCAGACTAGTTAGATTAGTCCAATTGAACTGAATCGTTGGCGGTTGATCGAAGGGTTGCCTATTGACCAAGTTGAGTTGAGCTAAGCCATACGTGATCGAGCTAAGCTTCACGCACAGACGCGAGCCACCGTCCGGGCTGGGTGAACTGAATGGGCTGAGTTGACCTTTAGGTTTGGGGCTGACTTATGAGTTTTGGGCTGCTAGGCTTGGGCTGAAGCTGAAGGCTACTGAGTTAGATGAATTAGACCGTGGGTTTGGACGTTTGTCTATTTGAATTGATTTTTTAGTACAATATATATATATATAATTTCATGCACCATGGAAAAAGATATTTGCATTCAAATTAGGGCAAAAATCTAGAAATTGGGTTGAGTTGGGTTGGGTTGGTCCGGGTTGTCGGGTTGAATGTACACCCCTAATTTCTCTCTTAAACTTCTTCATGAAACTCGTTTAAAATAGCCTTTTAGCTCATATCGAACCATTTACAAAAGCTATTATTCCTCAGAAACCACAGATCTAAGGAAGAAAACATAAAATTCGAAACTTTTACTTCTAGTTCTCCTTTGTTTCTTGGCGGATTCTGAAAATGTAAAACGCTAGACTTATATTGTTCGACGTCCTTAGCAACTTCCATGAAGGATGCTCGACCAGAAAACATCTCCAAGTCATCGGGTCGAAAGCCCCTCGGAGGTTATTTATTATTTTTTTCCAGCTTTTGTTTTTTTTCCTCCTAATCTCTTTAGTTAGTCATTATACAACTTTCTAATTAAGAAAGACTCAAATGTCTAAAATACCCCTTGACTTTGGCTATTTTATATATATATTTTTTGGTTCTGCCTGTCTCCAATAATTAATTCTCGCTGACCACGTCCTGTTTGAAGAGGCTCATATACGGAACGTCTCGAAATAATACCAGGAGCGGAGGATTCAATTAACCGAGAGTCAAAAGCTAAAATTTCACCTCGGCCACCAATAAGTTTAGCCAAGGCGTTTATAACACGACCTAAGGGAATATTTTAAGCATTTTTCTTTTTCTACTATATCTTGAAATTCCGTCACTAAGACTCCTAATAAAATCGTTAAATTTAGAAATAAAAAGAAAAAGTAGGAGAGTTCGTACGGGTCTTACAATATTTTAGTCTTTATTATTAATATTTTTAGAAAAAAAAATATTCTTACTTTAAACATTTATATTTAAAATATTGAAAGTCCGGTAAAAATTAAATTAAAGTTTATGGATAAAATTGAAACGTTGTGCGTTTTCATTTGGTAGAATAGTCGGTATCATGTGAACTAGTTTATAAAACTATATGGGCAAGAAATGGGTTAGCACTATGTTAAATGATCTATGAAAGAACCAAAATAGTTTGCTTATAAAAAATTGAAATACTAAAATAAAACAATAAATATTTCGCGCTTTAGTGGTTGGAGAACGCTAAATGAGAGGAGGAACAATGACTTAAGAATTGACCGGATACGTGCAGACTCATGGAGTTGCTGCTTGAATTATTACAGAATAAGAGGCGACTTTGTTAGAATCGCGCAACAACGCACACACTCGATCTATCTCTACCAGCTTTTTATTATAAATAGTCGTTTACTATACGTGACCATCTTTCATACACATTCCAACATCAACACATTTTGTCAACATGTTTGTTGGATTCTTTGCACCCTCTATCTTCTCCAACACATCACTATCTTCCACTAACGTGCAAGTGAAATGGTATCGCCTTCTGTGTTTTTTTTTAATGATAGACCGGGTTCCTCACAAATTATATGACACTCTTACTATCTGTATAAAGAATCTTCTCGTGCTGCTTCTTGCCCAATTCTTCTAGATAGTTTGTCATCCATATCATCTCCTTTCTAGCTTAAGCTATTGTCACATACTCAACCTCAGTAGATGAAGGAGCAATGCATTTCTGAAGCTTAGACATCCCATCATCCATGGCTTCCTCCTCCTTGGTTGTATCCTACAACTGTAGGGTCTCATCAAAGGGCTCTAGTCCCCCTTTATCAGTCAGCAACAAAGAGTGTAACGAACGTACATACCTATCTGGTACTCTGATAGCTCTGGATGATCTTTTCAACACCGGCTCAAGTGTCACTTACTCCACTTCTGGTTCCTCAACAACAATCTCAGGAGTTTCTTGAGTATTTGCTACAACATCACTAAGTGATTTTTTTCGCAACTCAACCTCAACTCCGACTTGCTTTGTTGTCTCATAACCTTTATTCTCTTTGTTCTTATACATGACATTTTCATCAAAAGTCACTTCACAATGTCTCAGGATTCTCTTGTTCTTGACATCCCAAAACTTGTACCTGAATATGTCAGAATCATAGTCTATGAGATAGCACTTTATAGGCTAAGTGTCAAGCTTGTCACTCTTCTATGGATCAACACGAACATACATAGTACAACCAAAAGTTCTCAAGTGAGAGTACTTAAGTTCTTTTCTTGTCCATGCTACTTCTGGAAACTTGAACTCTAAGGGTACTGACAACCCTGTATTGATCAAGTAGACTCCTGTATTTACAACATCGGCCCAAAATGTCTTTGACAATCCAGAATGAATCCTCATACTCTTTGCCCGCTCATTCAATGTTTTATTCATTTTTTAAGCAACTCCATTTTGTTTTACTTTACCAGGAACTGTCCTCGTTAATCTAATTTCCTCAACTGCACAAAATGCTTTGAATTATGACTTGTCGTACTCTCCTCCATTGTCACACCTCAAGCATTTGATCTTCAAGTCGGTCTGATCTTCAACTTTAGCTTTCCACATTTTGAAGGTGGCAAACACATCTTACTTGTGTTTCAGGAAATAAATCCACACCTTCCTACTGAAATGATCGATGAAGGTGACGTAGAACTTTGATTTGCTAAGTGATGGAATTGGAGATGGTCCCCAAACATCTGTATGGATCATTTTTAACCGTACTTTCTTCATTTCTCTGGCAGCCTTTGTGAAACTAACTCGTTTCTGTTTGTTTATAACACAGTTCTCACGAGGACCCATATCAACAGATTTTAGACCATCTAAAACTTCTTTCGCAGCCAGCATCTTCATTCCTTTGACGCTCATATGTCCAAGTCTATTTTGCCATAGACTTAAATTTGAAACACTCTCAGCAAAAACAGTTATGTTCATACACCCTGTAGTGATGTATAAGGTTCCGGATTTTATGCCACGTGCTACCACCATAACACCCTTCACAATCGTCAACGAACTCTTCTCAAACTCTGTTGTATAATCTGTGTTGTCCAACTAACCAATAGAGATCAGGTTCTTCTTGAGACCAGGAATATATCTGACATCTTTTAATGTCCACCGATTTCCTGCGAGAGTTTTTATGCAGACATCCCCTTTCCTTCAATCTTCAAGGCTTTGTTGTTGGCAAGATACGTCTTCTCATAATTTTCAAACTTGAAATTTCGGACCAACTCTTTAGTTGGAGATGAATGAAAAGATGCACTTGAATCCAAAATCCAGGATTCAATCGAACTATCCACGCTGAGGATTAGAGCATCCCCAATGTCTTCGGCTGAATTTATAGAATCATCGTCATCCTCTGATTTGTGATTTTGCTTCCTCTTTGGTCTTGTACAATCTGTTCGAAAGTGACATTTTTCTCCACAACTCCAACACGTTAAGTTTGGTCTATTCGAAAAAATTTCACGTTTTTTTTTATTTTGATCGACCTTTGTTTGGGCCCTTCAATTTACTTCTTCCCTTTTGGTCAACACTGAGAGCACTACCAGATGAATCCTCAATTTTTCGTTTGTAAATACTTTTGCTGAGAACTACGTCTAGGATCAAACTTCAGTTTCTCAGATCCTCGGGAACTACTGATTGCATCAACAACAATATCCCATGACTCGGATAAAAACAGAATCAAAATCAATACTTTAATTTCATCTTTGAAATTAATATCGACTGAACTCAGTTGACTTACAATATTATTGAATTCATTTATATGATAGCAACAGATCCACCTTCAGACATTTGTAGATTGAACAATCTCCGCATCAAATACACCTAGTTCATAGCCGACGGTTTTTTGTACATATTCAACAACACCTTCAATAGGTCTGACATCGTCTTCTCCTTGATGATGTTGAACGCCACGTTTCTGGACAGCGTCAATCAGATCAATCCTAAGGTCTGACGATCCTTGAGCTTCCACAGTTCCGTGGTCATGGTATCCGGCTTCACCCCAACAAGGGTTCGTGAAGATCTTTCGGGTATAGATAATTTTCAATTTGCATCTTCTAGAAATCGAAATTAGATCCATCGAACTTCTCAATTCCAATCTTTAAGCTTTCCATCTTCACAGATCGTGGTGAATCTAGCCTACCTCTGATACCAGTTGTTAAGATCGCACAACAACGCACTCACTCGATCTAGATGAACACAAAGATCTAGATGAACAAAAAGAACAAGAGAGAGAAAATGCAAGGAGGAAATTGGCTAAAGATTTATATTGATGACGAGAATGTATAGTATGAGAGAATACATAAAGTACATCTTCAAACCACTTACGAAGGGAATATATATGGTTTCAGTTTTTAATAGATATAACCACTATTATATATAAATATCTGTCACATATATTTCACGAGCTTTTTACTATAAGTATAAATAGTTGTTTATCATATACGACCATTCTCCATAGTTTTATTATAACAATTGAATAAGCTATAAATGGGCAGTAAGCTGCTTCATGTTCCAACAAACTTCACCTTTTAAACCACACTTAAAAGGTGTGAGTCACTTGTATAGTCTGTTCATTTTAATTGGGGTGAAGCACTTAGTTAAGACAAAACAAAACGAAATTCAAAAGAGAGATATAGAATAAAAACCAAGGCGGAAGTGGCAAATATCTGTAGGTTCACGTTGATTGGCTGCAAGACAGGATAAAACTATGTCTTGACAGGATGGCACCTCTACATTCCTTATCTTATCCTTTTAATAATTCAAAAAATCTTCCAAGGTCAACGATCAACACATAATGAGATAACGTGTAAGACTATTAATATTTTCAGTATACATATCCACCATGAACATTAGTAATAAAATAGTACCATTTTCCTTGGAGAAGTTGAAACTTGAACATCACATAATTTTAAAATTAGATTAAAAATTAAAATCTTTGAACTCACTTAAAAAACAATTTAGTTTCTTTAACTGTATATTTAGGGATAAGCTCTTGATGTTTTCTGTCCTCAAGCCAGAGCCCACATGGCTACTTCCTCGCATGTGTTTCCAATGTCAAGTCGTCTCCTTTTCGTTCTTCTTCTTCTTCTTTACTTTCTTGTTGGCTCTATTCACTCAGTTTCTTTCAAAATTAATCGGTTCAAACCCAATGAAAGTGATACTCTTTACCAAGGAGATGCTATGCCATCTGTTGGAGCAGTTGAATTCAACAATGTTGAGTATCTTTGTCGCGTTGGTTGGGTTATCTATAAAGACATTGTCCCAATTTGGGACTCAAAAACAGGAAAAGCCACTGATTTCTCCACCCATTTTACCTTCATCATTGATACCACAATTGTGCCAAATTATGGCCATGGATTAGCTTTCTTTATAGCTCCCCAAGGGTTTCAAATCCCTCCAAACTCAGCTGGTGGGTTTCTTGGCCTTTACAACACAACAAATAGTGATTCAACCCTCAACCAAATTGTTCATGTTGAATTTGATTCTTACTCCAATGAAGAATGGGATCCTCCATTTGAACATGTGGGTATCAACGTTAACTCCATTTCTTCTTCGAATTCCACGCGTTGGAATGCTAGTTTACATAGTGGGGATATCGCTGATGTGTGGATCTCTTACAATTCAACCACCAAGAACTTGAGCGTGTCGTGGAAATACCAAAATTCTTCGTCTACTTCGTTTGAAAATACCACCTTGAGCTACCATATTGATCTCATGAAGGTTCTTCCTCAATGGGCTACCGTGGGGTTTTCAGCTGCAACGGGCTTGAATGTAGAGAGACACACATTATTCTCTTGGGAGTTCAATTCAAGCTTGGATTTAGAGAAAGGAAGTGAAGATAATGGGAATAAAGTCGCTATAATTGTCGGTGTAACCGTGTCGATAGGAGTATCAATCATCATGGGAATTGTAGCATTTGTTGTAATTTGGAGATTGAAACAAAAGAAACGAAAATCATTAGAAGAAAACGGGATCGAGGTGAACTTGACATCGATTAACGATGATTTGGAGAGAGGGGCTGGACCGAGACGGTTTTCTCGCAAGCTTCTCGCCATGGCTACCAACAATTTCTCAAATGAAAGGAAGTTGGGTGAGGGAGGGTTTGGTGCAGTGTATAGAGGATATATTCCTGATCTTGGTTTGACGATCGCGGTGAAGAAGATCTCAAGGGGTTCGAGACAGGGAAGGAAAGAATACGTAACGGAGGTGAAGATTATTAGTAGGCTTCGCCATCGGAATTTGGTGCAACTTATTGGTTGGTGTCATGATAAAGGCGAGTTCTTGTTGGTTTATGAGTTCATGCATAATGGTAGCCTTGATTCCCACCTCTTTGGAAGAAAAAGCCCTCTTGTATGGGGTGTGAGGTATAAAATTGCATTGGGTTTAGCCTCCGCATTGCTATATCTTCATGAAGAATGGGAACAATGCGTAGTTCATAGAGATATTAAGTCGAGCAATGTCATGTTGGATTCCAACTTCAATGTCAAGCTTGGCGATTTCGGGCTGGCTCGATTGATGGACCATGAGATGGGTGCGCAGACTACTGGGTTGGTAGGGACTTTGGGGTACTTGGCTCCGGAATACATAAGCACTGGTCGAGCGAGTAAAGAATCAGATGTGTTTAGTTTTGGAGTGGTTGCTTTGGAAATAGCAACCGGAAGGATGTCAAGGAACGCCATGGAAACGGGTTCTCATAAGGGTTTGGTGGAATGGGTTTGGGATCTTTATGGGAATGGAAAGGTTGTTATGGGTGTGGATGAGAAATTGCAAAGTGATTACGACAGAAAACAAACGGAGTGTTTGATGATTGTCGGGCTTTGGAGTGCTTATCCCGACCCTAATCTTAGACCTTCAATACGACAAGTGATTCAAGTTCTTAATTTTGAGACGGCAATGCCAAGTCTTCCAGATAAAATGCCTGTTGCTGTGTATCATGCTCCTTCTACATCGATGAGCTCAAATGAGCCACCGATTACATCAAGTCTTGACATGGGTCGTTGAACAACGATGATTTCATTGTAGTTGGATTCTAGTACATTATTGTCCTTGTGCGTATTCTATGTGCAAAACGAGAACATGTTTATGTTTCAATTATGTTGTTTTGTTTTAGTTAAAGTTTGTGTTGTTGTTAACCTGTCTGTCCTAAGTGTTAAAGAATTTGGTTATTTATTTTGTAGGTTCTCATCGCATTCTTATTCTAGTATGTTACCACGAGTTTTTCTCTAAGCTCTAGGAAATTTGAGCCTAGATTCTATAACTATCTAAGCTTATGGGGAGGCATGGATGTTCGGGGCAGTTCTCTTAGTTGTCACAATTGTCTTGAAGTGTGGGAGTTATTCACTTTTTATGGCATCGTAGATCTTCCGGACAATGTAACTGAGTTATGAGATGAACCAATCTTTTTTGTTTTTTTAGACTTAATTAGCTTACCTTGCTTTTGTAGTGAATGACTGGTATCGTGCGTGTAGGCGCGACCTCATCACAAATTATAGGACAATATGGTTCTCTTTGAACATCTTGTGGAGGTAATCTTTGTGTAAGGCTACTACCTCCACAAGATTCACCATCATAAATTATAGGATAATATGGTGCATCTCTTTGAACATCTTTGTGTAAGGTTACCTCCACAAGATTCAACATAAAGTCTCAAAGTTTGGGGGAGCGACTGTTAAAATATCATTACTAGCTTGATGTGGTCAAACCCAATAATTTTGTGAGTAGTTTATATTTATTTTAGGAAAATGATTTTAGATATTTTAGAAATAAGGATATCTAGATACTTTGGAAAAATGATTTAGGTATTTTAAGAAATACCTGTATATTTTAGAGATAGAATGACAGGTCCTACTATAAATACCCTTCCCCTACGTATCTTTTCATCCCAAGAAATCCAAAGGACAGAGTGCAGTAGTTTACAGAGTGTTTTGTAATCTCCTCTCGATTGTTGTTAATAAAAAGGTATGAGTGTTGCCCACAAAGAGTTGTATTCAATAATCTGGTATCAGAGTGAGGTTGGTGTAGATTGTCTGATCTCTTGGAATTCTTTGTATGCTTTGTAGTTGCAGGCTTGTCTGATCTTCTAGATCAGACACGATTTCTTGAGTTTATTAGTGAGTGAGTTTTCTTTGTGCCGTGAGTAGTCCGTGACTCTGCAAGTTTTGTGTCAAAAGAGCTTGTTGGGCATTCTAAGAGTGTCTTATGCAAATGGAGGTTCAAAGCATACAAATCAATGTTTGCCTTGAAGACCACAATTGAATAAGAGATGTTAGAGCACATTTGGGATGACAAGACACCGAAAGAAGCATGGGACACGTTCGTGATGCTATTCACAAAGAAGCACGATACGAGGCTACAACTTCTGGAGAACGAGTTGTTATCAACTTCACAACGTGACATGACGATTGCTCAGTACTTCCACAAAGTCAAGTCGATCTGCCGGGAGATTATTGAACTAAACTCGAATTCCGCCATTGGAGAAGCTCGAATGAAGAGGATCATTATCCACGGATTGCAACCAAAATATAGAAGATTCGTTATTACTGTTATACAAGGATGGCCGGCTCAACCATCACTTGTAGAGTTTAAAAATTTGCCAGCCAAGAAGTCATGGCTAGGCAAATAGGGGGTATCACACCAAAGA
Source organism: Cucurbita ficifolia (assembly GCA_033971965.1). Classification (NCBI taxonomy): domain Eukaryota; kingdom Viridiplantae; phylum Streptophyta; class Magnoliopsida; order Cucurbitales; family Cucurbitaceae; genus Cucurbita; species Cucurbita ficifolia. Next base: position 2,420,406 of record CM066963.1, read on the forward strand.
TTGAAAAAGAAGCGCTCTACACAAGTAAAAGTCGGAGAAATAATAAGCCTGGTGGATACAAAAATGGTGAAAAAGAAATAAGCCATCGAAGAACTGCACAACTAGGGAGAGCTTAGAAGAACGACGACAACAACTCCCAAGGGAAAAGATTTTAAGGTATTTGCTACAATTTCAAGAAGATTTAAATTTTTTTAAGAATAGATTTAATTTGTTTTAGTAATAGATTGACTGATCAATACCCTTCACCCTACCTAGGTTTTCATCTCAAGAGAATCCAAAGCAAGGTTTTCATCCCAAGAAATCTAAAATATAGAGGCAGTAGTTTCTACAAAGTGTCTTGTAATCTCTTCTCGATTGGTGTTAATAAAAAGTGTGAGTGTTTCTTACAAAGAGTTGTGTTCAATAGTGACCTTGTGTGCTCATTAGCTACTAAGTTTACCTATGTGGTCACTTGCCCCCTCTCAGGATGAGTTTACAACGCAAAGGCCCTGTTGAGAAGATTCTTAGCCATTTCCACTAGATAACAACACCTAATCGCCTCAATGCGCTTCTCTATCTAGCCTAGGCCAAGCTCGATGATTCTGCTCCTATAATTCTACCGCTTTGCAGGGGCGCTATTAGATCTTATCTAAGTTGCTAATAATGCGAATGGTATACCAGAGGAGATAGGAGGTGGAGATTATAGTGATATGATTCACACTGCTAAAAGACCTGATAAGGTTTCTTAGTCATCCATAGGTGTGGTGGAGGTTAACTAGACTAATCTGGTTTTGAGAGCTCTAGGGTATAAACCTCTTTTTGCCGCTCATGATCCTATGGTGTTTGGTCTACAGAAGGCAACTTGACCTAAGTCAACGAAAAATTGTCCCAACTCTAATGTCCTAGTCAACGAAAAAAGAAGTTTCTCCCTCTCGCCATTACCCTCCAACACTCACCATCCTTTGCCACAAATCGCTATTTGCCCTCCTTAGACACTAACCGCAGATTGTCGAAAACATCCACCACTACCGATCCTTTATCGCTTCTAAAAGTGAAAACTATCCCTGCAGATCAACACCGATCCTTTCAAAATGTTTTGTTCTCTCTCAAATATTTTTTAAGAAAATTCTCAAGAGGTCACTGAAATAGGAATTCAAACTCACTCTCATGCTTTCTTTGTTCTCATTCACATGCTTCCTAGGAAAATTCTTACGTTAAGCCACCGAAAAGAGATATGCATCTTGTTATCATAAATAATAACTTTCAATTCTTTTAAGTCTTTCTTAATCATCCAAGATTGCTCTTATTCGATTATGATCGGTTCATTCATATATAAATTATAATTAGAAATTAGAATATATAATTACTATAAGTTCAACTAGTAACACGTCTTGTTTGAGATTAACAACACTTTAGAGAGACAACCTAACAAAAACATACTTTTAACTAAAACAAAACAACATAATCGAAACATAAACATGTTCATAGGACAATAATGTACTAGAATCCAGCTACAACGGAATCATCGTTGTTCAACGACCCATGTCAAGACTTGATGTAATTGGTGGCTCATTTGAGCTCATAGATGTGGAAGGAGCATGATACACAGCAACTGGCATTTTATCTGGAAGACTTGGCATTGTCGTCTCAAAATTAAGAACTTGAATCACTTGTCGTATTGAAGGTCTAAGATTAGGGTCTGGATAAGCACTCCAAAGTCCCACAATCATCAAACACTCCATTTGTTTTCTGTCGTAATCACTTTGCAATTTCTCATCCACACCCATAACAACCTTTCCATTCCCATAAAGATCCCAAACCCATTCCACCAAGCCCTTATGAGAACCCGTTTCCATGGCGTTCCTCGACATCCTTCCGGTTGCTATTTCCAAAGCAACCACTCCAAAACTAAACACATCTGATTCTTTACTCGCTCGACCAGTGCTTATGTATTCCGGAGCCAAGTACCCCAAAGTCCCTACCAACCCAGTAGTCTGCGCACCCATCTCATGGTCCATCAATCGAGCCAGCCCGAAATCGCCAAGCTTGACATTGAAGTTGGAATCCAACATGACATTGCTCGACTTAATATCTCTATGAACTACGCATTGTTCCCATTCTTCGTGAAGATATAGCAACGCGGAGGCTAAACCCAATGCAATTTTATACCTCACACCCCATACAAGAGGGCTTTTTCTTCCAAAGAGGTGGGAATCAAGGCTACCATTATGCATGAACTCATAAACCAACAAGAACTCGCCTTTATCATGACACCAACCAATAAGTTGCACCAAATTCCGATGGCGAAGCCTACTAATAATCTTCACCTCCGTTACGTATTCTTTCCTTCCCTGTCTCGAACCCCTCGAGATCTTCTTCACCGCGATCGTCAAACCAAGATCAGGAATATATCCTCTATACACTGCACCAAACCCTCCCTCACCCAACTTCCTTTCATTTGAGAAATTGTTGGTAGCCATGGCGAGAAGCTTGCGAGAAAACCGTCTCGGTCCAGCCCCTCTCTCCAAATCATCGTTAATCGATGTCAAGTTCACCACGATCCCATTTTCTTCTAATGATTTTCGTTTCTTTTGTTTCAATCTCCAAATTACAACAAATGCTACAATTCCCATGATGATTGATACTCCTATCGACACGGTTACACCGACAATTATAGCGACTTTATTCCCATTATCTTCACTTCCTTTCTCTAAATCCAAGCTTGAATTGAACTCCCAAGAGAATAATGTGTGTCTCTCTACATTCAAGCCCGTTGCAGCTGAAAACCCCACGGTAGCCCATTGAGGAAGAATCTTCATGAGATCAATATGGTAGCTCAAGGTGGTATTTTCAAACGAAGTAGACGAAGAATTTTGGTATTTCCACGACACGCTCAAGTTCTTGGTGGTTGAATTGTATGAGATCCACACATCAGCAACATCCCCACTATGTAAACTAGCATTCCAACGCGTGTAATTCGAAGAAGAAATGGAGTTAACGTTGATACCCACATGTTCAAATGGAGGATCCCATTCTTCATTGGAGTAAGAATCAAATTCAACATGAACAATTTGGTTGAGGGTTGAATCACTATTTGTTGTGTTGTAAAGGCCAAGAAACCCACCAGCTGAGTTTGGAGGGATTTGAAACCCTTGGGGAGCTATAAAGAAAGCTAATCCATGGCCATAATTTGGCACAATTGTGGTATCAATGATGAAGCTAAAATGGGTGGAGAAATCAGTGGCTTTTCCTGTTTTTGAGTCCCAAATTGGGACAATGTCTTGATAGATAACCCAACCAACACGACAAAGATACTTAACATTGTTGAATTCAGCTGCTCCAACTGATGGCATAGCATCTCCTTGGTAAAGAGTATCACTTTCATTGGTTTTAAACCGATCGATTTTGAAAGAAACCGAGTCGATAGAGCCAACAAGGAAGTAAAGAAGAAGAACGACAACGAAAAGGAGACGACTTGACATTGAAAACACATACGAGGACGTAGCCATGTGGGCTCTAGCCGAGGACAAAAAACATCAAGAGCTTATCCCTAAATATATCGAAAATCTTAATAATAATTTTCACGATAGAGACAAAATCGTTGCATATTTTAAAATATTTGGTAGCGTGGGCATGGCCGGACATACAAGTGATAGTATAATGTTACTAAATGTTGAAGTATAATATTTTCATTAAACAAATTATATGAAAATATTTATTGTGTTAAACGTTATCTGATTAGTTGTAAATGGTTGACTTTGGAAGATTTTTACATTATTATAAGGATTATCGGCCTTAATTATTCATATTTGTTGTGCTTAGTTTAAGATAATTATATGGTTAGTCTATTCTAATCTTCTTTATGAGCTTAATTATAAAATTTAAGCTGACCTGTCCCATGTGTTACTCTATTGACTACTTAAGCTATTAATATTCGACATTGTTTTTCTAGAATTTTTTTATTGAATATTTTTTACAAATTTTATTTTCTAAGCTATCGAGACCTTAATGTCAATTGCAAGATAATATCAGAAGTATAAATGCATCATCGAATAGTCTTCGAAGAAGAGAGAAATATTTAGAATGAAATGAACCAGAAGTGACATCAATATTGGTTTCTATTATATATCGATCATTTGAATTCTGTCTGTTTTGTGGCAAAGACTTGATTTGTCTTACCTAAATGCGACACCTCAAAGCGTAATCCAATCTAAAACAAACGACAAAATTAGAAAAGTGATTTCTCACGTCCCAATGACGGTCTTTAAAGTGAAGTTATTTCGTAAGCTAAGAAAAACAAACCTTCATATTTTACGATAATTCAAGCTGCATTTTCATGAGTCTGCTCGAAATAAGTCCATTCTTGAACCATTTGTTTTTCCCTCTTATTTGACGTTTTTTTAGCACTAGAGCATAAATATTTATTATGAGTGTAAACCGGATGACCTCAAAAACTTGATGACCCGAAAAACCTAAACAACCTAACTCAACCAATATGGTTCGGGTTGAATTATAAATTTATTTGAGTCGGATTGGGAGTTCAAATGAGTAAATTTTTTATGGATTTGGTTGATTCATTAGAGGGTTAATTGGCAATATAATTATACATATATATACTTATCTTATTATTATTATTTATTTATTTTATATATTATCTTTATCCTCATTTATATATTCTAAAATGTATTCGAATTTTAAATTGTTTTCAACTTCTCTTTCAAGATAGTATTATTTAATTTACAATTGACTTTTGCAAATTTATTTATAAAACTGTTTATTATATTTATACTAACGAAAATTATTGTGTGATTAGTTAATTATCCATTAGGTATAACTTCTAATCTAAAATTAAAAAATTAAAACTATTATTAAAATAAAATATTTGTATAACGACCTGAATTTCTAAAACCGACTAGTTATCATATAATATTTAACCTAATTTATAGAGAAAAAACAAAAAAACAAGATCGTTGCAAACTCATACATTTTCATAGAAATAATTGAATATCATTTTTAAAATCAACCAAAAAACTTTATTAACAATATTCTAAAATTTCAAAAGAATCGAGATAAATTGCTCGAATCCTAAAAGTTCTTACACCTTGTCGTGTGTGTATATATATGTATTCAACTTCTAATCTTCGAAGTTCTTACACCTTCTAAAACTAAAGCCTTTAGAATAGAGTTGAATAGGTGTTGAACTCGAGTCATAGTTTTAAGTGTCAATTAGAATAAGTTTTAAGTGCAAGTCAGATTTTGATATCTTTCGATGTGACTTAAGCATTAGAGTACATTGGACAAACATCACACGTCTCCGTAGCTTTCTTTACGTGTTGGTTCAAATTCCTTTCATTGGAGAAGCAGTCGGTTTAGCTTGACTAACGAGGCAAAGAAACTTGTAAAGTGGATCAAATGTGGGGTGAAGAATTATTCAAAACGTTATAACCTAAAAAAATCTTATCAAATCAAAAACTTTATGAACTTGATTAATTCATGGGTTTTTCTAAAACTGTGTTGGGTTAAATATAATCCATCCAAATTTATTGTTAATTTTTTTTTAAAAAATATGTATGGATACAGTACAATTATATATATATATATGTATTTTTATTTTATTTTTGTTTAACTCTGTAATTATTTTTTATTATTTGTTCTCTAATCACTCTTAAAAATAATTTTTAACTATTTAGAAAGTAATTTTCGAAAGTATATATTGAAATTGTGAGATCCCACGTCGTAGGAAAGAGAACGAAACACTCTTTATAAGGGTGTGGAAATCTCTTTCCTAACAGACTCGTTTTAAAAACCTTGAGGGAAGTTCGAAAGGGAAAGCTGAGAGAGGACAATATTTGCTAATGGTGGGCTTGGGCTATTACAAATAGTATTAGAGCCATACACAAGGCGATGTACCAGCGGGCGATGTACCAGCGGGCGATGTACCAGCGAGGAGGCTATTCCTCGAAGGGGGTAGACATGAGGCAGTATGCCAGTAAAGATGTTGGGCCCCGAAGGGGGTGGATTGTGAGATCCCACATCCGTTGGGAGGAGAAAGAAAACCCTTTATACGGTAGACATAAGGTGGTGTGCCAGGACGCTTGACCCCGAAGGGGGTGGATTATAAGATACCACATCCGTTGGGAGGAGAAAGAAAACCCGAAAAAATTTTAAGGATGAAAACATGAAAGAATCCAATGCCCCATCCAACGCCCACATTGACTATCGAAGGCAATGATGTCACCTTGTGAAGACATTGTTAGATTTTAGGAATAGATAATATATGATTTTCTTAATATCAAATAATTAAATAATCGATGCCACTTTACCATGCTACCCTATGGTATTAGTGCATGCTCCATCGGTTGAATCCAAGACAATATGGATATATTCGTAGTTTTCTTATTTTAAGAAAATTATAGCATTTTCAATTTTAAATATTTATGCAATTTATCGGTCGTGACTCTTCATAATATAATTGTAACAACAAAGTAAAAGAGAGATACATGAATAAACTGAGACTATATTCGAATAAATTTAAGGATCTTGAGAATAAAATAACTAGGAACGATATTGCATGCACCTTCCTTTTTAGTGGCTCAATCATATAAACTTCTTAATTTAGTGTGTTTTGCTTGAAATAATTGTATATTTTGTGACTTGTTAAAAAAAAAAAAATTAGAAATATGTGAGTGAGAACAAAATATGCTTAAAGGACTCGTTTTTTTTTTTTTTTGGAATGGTCTTCGTTCTTAGAAGTGAGGAGTAAGTAACCTGATCATATTACAAATGATGCAAGAGAATGTCGGGGCCATTAGGTGATGAATCCAGCGAGGAGTAAGTAACATGATCATGTTACAAGTGATATAAAAAAATGCCGGAACCATTAGGTGACAAATCCAAATACTAGATCTTAAGCATAATGATGTGTTACAAAATTTTAAATCTGCACGAAAGAGAATATTTAGTGTTTTTAAAATTAAAAAAATCCAGAGAATCGAATCTTTGACCTCTTAATTCATAAAAAAAAATTTAGTTAAAAAGATAATTTATAAAATGTATTTGAAGGTTTCTAGAAGATTTATGATTTTCCACAACAACCTAGGAAATTTGTTTGTGTTTGTAACGACCAAAATCTATTTGATCTCTCTTCATTTAATTTATTTAAATTTCTAAATGATTTGGTATCTATCAATTTTGTTCATCTCTACCAAACAATAATGTTAAGCCATCTCTTGCAATGCAAGTAAAACAATTTTTTTAAAAAGAAACAAACCCTAATTCTACCGGGGTGTTTATATAACTCGATAACTCAATCAACCTTGTAACGACCCTAACTTACCTTCCTATACCTATCATAGTCATATCGTTACATAAACGTACCTTAGTCATATTGTTTCTTCTCTAATACCAATTATAACGATTCAAAATTTTCTACTTAAGATGAAGGTAATGTTTTATGAAAGTTTAAATGAAGAATTTTCGCATTTAATGTTCATGATATGTATACAGTGACAACCTTAAATTAAGTAGAAAATTTTGGGTTGTTACAAACCTGCACTACTCAATCTAAACCATAAAAATTGGGTTGGGTTCAACTTTTGAAAAATAAAAAAATTTGGTTCAGTCTATAGGTTGACATTTTTTTAGTCAGGTCAACCTGATCAACTTGACCAACTCGAAAATACGTTTGTAACCAATGTTAGTGATGCATTGTGACCTTTAAATGTTTGATATTTAAATTTTATGAAATTTTAGTTATCAATGTAATATGTACTGTGGATAAGTAAGATTTTTCCCGACAATCCAACCTGACCCAACCTGAAAATAGAGGGTTGAGTTGTGAACCATTTTTATGTTGTTCGAGTCAGACAAGATCATGTTATATTAATGGCCACAGCCACATGGCATAAAATAAGAATAATGAGGTAAGTGTTAGATTAAATTTACATCATATGCACAAGATGGCTTGAGAAGTAATTGTGGACTTGTGACATTATTGTAAGAACAAAAATAAAAATGAAGCATATATATAAATATATATATATATATTATATAATAAAGTTCGTATTAAAGTGAGTGAGAATTAGGTAGGGCTCCGACCAAAGAAAAATATTAGTAATTTTATGCGTGTACATATAAACTGCTGTTTTCCATATACTAACCTACCCCATATGCTTTTCAATAATACCATCATTTTTCTTTTCTTCAAATTATAAAATTAAATTAAATTAATATATATATATATATATATATAACAAAACTATACAGTGATGTTGGTTCACTGATAGATTTTAAGCTCGATTTTCTGAATTAATGAAATATCATAGGCGAAATTTGATCATGTGAAACTAAATCTAGGAATATTCGGCTAAACAAGCTTAGATGCACTAAGTTGAGTCTGAAACTATAAGTGAGGTTATTGTTGGAGTGATTATTGGTTAGGTTGGATGAATTGATTAATGCATAAATAACACGTTACTTGTAGCCTATGATATGTACTTCCGGTTTGTTGATTCATGTTTGTTAGGTTAATACGATCATGTTATGCTCTGTGAGACACTATGATATACCATGTATGATTAGCATGAAGGAAATATCACAAATATATACATACGTCTTCTAAGAAATTTCATGAAAAGTAACGAAGTATTATGTGCATCATATCATTGAACCATGATTCTTAATGCTAGACCTCATGCATGTCCTATGTCACACGAGTATGAATTACTTCACTATTATATTATTTACGAACATGTACACCATGATATTATACGTGCTCGTTTCTTTTATGTTAGTTTTCAGCAACGTAAGCATGCACTAACTCATAGTCAGATCTAGAGGATACATAAATACGTTCACCTAGTGAGTTTACGTGTGCTTACATGAACCGATTGACACGATTAGTGTAAAAGTGAGATAATTTCCAAAATGATAAACAAATCCCATAATTAGAAACAATTAATCAAAACAACAAGGACAAAATTAATCAAAAACTTCAAATGTCAAACCATTTTTTCCCTTCTACACTATAAAAACAGGTACTTTCCTAGTCATTAATTTTGTGTTCTTCCAAAGGTTAGCTTCTCCTTTTCCATACCTTCAATGCTTTTCATCTCCTAAAGTGAAGCTCAAAATTTTTCGAAGGGTCATGATGTCGAGGTCACCGACGCTCGAGAATGGTGTAAAGAAGGGGCCATGGACGCCCGAGGAAGATCAAAAACTGGTTGATTATATTGAGAAACATGGACACGGGAACTGGAGATCTCTTCCAAAGCTAGCTGGTTTGAACAGGTGTGGTAAGAGTTGTAGATTAAGGTGGACAAACTATCTTAGACCTGATATCATAAGAGGAAACTTTTCTAATCAAGAAGAACAAATTATCATCAATCTTCATGGAGCTCTCGGAAACAAGTAAGCTTTTTTTTAAATCTGATCTTGCAATATATATATGAACTCCTTTTGATTTCGAGATCAAGAGAACTTTTTGTTTTGTGTTGCATTAGATGGTCGATAATAGCGAGACATCTCCCGAGACGAACGGATAACGAGATTAAGAACTTTTGGAACACGCACTTGAAGAAAAAGCTTCTACAAATGGGCATCGATCCTATCACCCACATGCCAAGAACTAACCCTTATCTCAACAATCTCTCAAATCTTCATCACTTGCTTTCTTTTTCCACAACTCCTTGGGACAATCCATTAGGGCTACACTTAGAAATCACTCAACTAGCAAAGGCTCAGCTCCTCCAAAATCTATGGCAACTTCCAAGCACCCCATCTCTCTCCATTTACAATAGCCTCTTCAATGCACAACAAATCTTAGACCTAAGTTACAATCTCCCCATTGGATCTTCTTTACAAACCATACCGATTAGCGTTGAGCCCTCTGAGAAACCGCTTTCGTGTGAAGACTATGACGAGGCGATGGATGACATGTTAGGGTTCCGAAACGATAGCAATCAATCGAAGACTCCTTATGACGTGAATCAAAGTTCAAACTCACTTCCGAACTTGATTTCAACTTCTCCTGAATGCTCGAAAATACCAACCGTTGTGGAAGATGAATGGGAAGATCTTATGACGTGAAACATGTGGTCGAGTAAGTTTTAAGAATATGAATAAATAATTAATTTTTGGGTTCTATAGTAATTTGATTGTACGTACTTTAACTTATGTTGAGTTTAAAGCCATATTTGCTTAGTTGACGTTTTCTGTTTTTGCGTCTCCGCCATGGACGGCGCCTCTCATGAGATGATTCCATCTTTTTATTTAATATTCACGACATGATCACATTATCTACTTGTCTTGAAGTGTTCTAAAAGTGAAAATTGGATGTGCAAGCCAATACAAATTCTTAGCTTTTAACATGTTTTGTCCTCGAGTATTTTTTAGGAAAATTCATAAAATGACACTCAACACAGGATTGCTGTAACCTAAGCACCGATAGAGTAACAAAAAAACGAAGTTGCACTTTGTTGGTATAGATAGTGTAACATTCCAAGTCCAACGCTAGCATATATTGTCCGCTTTGACTCATTACGTATCATCGTCAGCCTCACGATTTTAAAACGCGACTGCTAGGGAGAGGTTTCTACACCCTTATAAGGAATGTTTCGTTCCCCTCTTCAACCAATGTAGGATCTCACAATCCACCCCTCTTGGGAGCCTAAAGTCCTCGTTGGCACACAGTCTGGTGTCTAACTCCGATACCATTTGTAACAATACAAGCTCATCGCTATCAGATATTGTCCGTTTTGGCCCGTTACGTATCGTCATCAGCCTTACCATTTTAAAATACGTCTGGTAGGTCGAAGTTTTCAGACCCTTATAAGAAATATTTCGTTTCTCTCTCCAACCGATAGAGATCTCATAGCAACTATCAATTATTTTAAAGCTTTCTTATCCATAATTTCATATCATCGATATTACTCTCATCTAAATGTGGTCTCAATTTATTCATACATTCCTCATTTACTCATACGTCATTTGGTAGCTCGATTAAGGCATCACACTAGAACAATGAACATAGGTCATATTATTTTTAAAGCATTCAAAGAATTGATGATACCCATGTTTGAATAATATGAAATTATTGAATCTTGTACTCCTAACAATGGTAAGAGTGAGATGAGGTTCCATTATTACAAAATTGACAAGTTTATTGACGTAGCTTCATTAAAGGACTCCATGAATTGAATCATTAGGTAGCTTGTTGACCTTTGAATCTAACTAATCAACCTACTTTCCCATGTTTGATGTTGTTTAATATATGATGTTTTCCCAAATCTAGCCTACCTATCAATTTCGATATATGTCCTTATCGTTTGTTTTTCCTTGTTTAATTTATGGAAGAAATCAAACCCCATTATCGTGACGATTATCCCTACTCTCTGTAGCTTTGGAGTTGACGTTCATTCCTAACCGGGTGCAATTTCCTTTTTCTTTCTCACTTGTAGTTGTTAACCCGAATTCACGCAACTGTCCACACCCTCCAACTGACTTGAAGAGGAATTCATTGTGAGATCCCACATCAGTTGGAGAGGTGAACGAAGACCCGTTTTAAAAACCGTGAGGCTGATGGCAATACATAATGAGCTAAAGCGGACAATATCTGCTAATGATGAGTTTGGGCTGTTACAAATGGTATCAAAGCCAAACACCGGTGTGCCAGCGAGAATGTTGGGCCCTAAAGGGGTGGATTGTGAGATCCCACATTGGTGGTTGGGGAGGAGAACGAAACATTCCTTATAAGAGTGTGGAAACTTCTCCCTAACAAACGCATTTTAAAAACGGTAAGACTGACGTTGATACGTAACGAACTAAGCAAACAATATCTGCTAATAGTAGGTTTGGGTTGTTACATCCGTTCTCGTAAACAAGCTTCCCTAAATTTGGAAATGGCAATCAAATCTGTAATAAAGTTGTAGGCAGAGATTCCACGCATTTTTCCATAAGCAAACAATCATCATGATTCATTTCTGAAAATTTAACGTTATTTGTACATATGAATAAGGTAAAGGGAATTTGTCAAACTTACAGTAAGTGATGTCTGATCTCATCCTCCAGCTCATAGCCTCCTTGCTGATCTGGCATGAATATTGGAAACCATACAACTAAGCTTTATTTCTTTCTATCAGTCATCTCCATGTTGTCACCTATCTTTTCTTGTAAATCATTTCTTTCTGCCAGAGTGGCAAGATTTTGATGGCCACTGATCTGTCTGGTTCTTTTGTACATTTACTTCAACAAAGGAAGATGCTGCAATTTGTAGGGAACTAACAACTTCCTGTTAGGAAGCGGTTTGGTCGATCGAAGAAATAAACAAAAATGTGGGTAATATTCTCGACAGTAAAGAAACGAACCGGGTAAACAGCAGGGTGATCAAATTCTGGATTAAGGGTTTCATTTTCGACTAATCTCATAGAACAACTGTAGTTTGGTTGTTAGAAAACATATAAGATATTAAATGTTAGGTAGGTGGTCACGCCATGGATTGAACTTCATTCCTTCTAAGCTCTTTATTTTTTCATGACCCATATGGACCCATAGGTTATGACCGACCATGAGGATAACCTATGATAGTTGATGAGGTAAATTCCTGGATGAGGATATGTTATGGGTGGCCAAAAGCATTTTCCCCCTAGAATCATCGTGTAACAACCAAGCCCACTACTGTGGGCTATTGTCCTCTTTAGGTTTTTTCTCCTAAGTTTCTCCTCAAAATTTTAAAACACGTCTGTTAAGGAAAGATTTCCACACCCTTATAAGGAATTTTGTTCCCATCTCCAACCAATGTGGGATCTCACAATCCACCCCTTTGGGGGCCTAGCGTCCTCGCTGGCACACCACCCGTTGTCTGCCTCTGATACCATTTGTAATAGTTCAAGCTCACCGCTAACATATATTGTCTTCTTTCGGCTTTCCCTTTCGAGCTTTCCCTCAAGGTTTTAAAATGTGTCCACCAAGGAGAGGTATCCACACCCTTATAAAGAATGCTTCGTTCCCCTCTCCAACAGATGTAGGATCTCACAATCCACCTCCCTTGGGGACCCAGAATCTTCACTGACACACCATCTGATGTCTGGCTTTGATACCATTTGTAACAGTTCAAGCTCACTGCTAACAGATAGTATCCTCTTTGGATTTTCCCTTGTGAGCTTTTTCCACACCCTTATAAGGAATGTTTCGTTCCCCTCTCCAACAAATGTGGGATCTTACAATCCACCCCTTGGGGACGCAGCGTCCGGCACACCCCCCGATGTCTGGCTCTAATACCATTTGTAACAACCCAAACTCACCACTAACATATATTGTTCTCTTTGAACTTTCCCTTCCGAGCTTCCCCTCAAGATTTTAAAACGCGTCCACTAAGGAGAGGTTTCCACATCCTTATAAGGAATACTTCGTTCCTCTCTCCAACAGATACAGAATCTCACAAATAGATCCAAACAAAGCTCGAATAGTATTAAAAAGTAAAAGATAATAGCTACAAGAAAACTGAAGATTCAAGGTACAACATCCAACATACCCTCTTGAATATACTAACTCAATACTTCAATGGCTTAATCTTTTAAGAATGATAAACCCCATCATCAATCAAAGCAAAAGCGATACTTTTATTTTGGTTACGGCATTCCCATTCAACAGAACATTACCACATTTTCATTTACATTGGAAGAACTTAAGGCTACCCCATCACTCGGTTTATGAACAATATCCAAGAAAAATTTGGTCAAGAAAGGCTCATAGTTAGGCATTTTGGCATATCCAGGTAAGTAATTAATATCAATCACAAGATATCTATTCAGATCATTACTATCCCTAATCATATCAAAGTTAAAAAGCCTAAGCCCTGTTGCTTCCCTTAACCCAGCAGCCACATGCATCACAAAATCCAAAGATGGCATTTCAACATTACCCTCGTCGTCCCCTTGAGCCCCTGAATTTGATATCTGCGAAAACCTCGAAACCGCTTCCAATTTCTCGACCTCCTCCGGCGAAATGTCCGGCAGCGATTTCCTCGTTACGCACACCACGCACTCCCCGACGACATACACTTTGAACACAACACCGCCATGATTGACGAATTCTTGCAGCACAATTGGTGGGTTTAATCCCTTTAATCCGTTATCATTCGACACCAAGCTCAATTGATGCGATTTTGCAGAGCCATCGGACTCCAAGGGCTTGGCGATTACAGGGTATTTGAGCCCCAAATCGCGAAATGCATTCAACCCATTTTGTGTCACGACATCCAAATCATTCACCACGACTTGCTTGGGGGTCTCGATTCGCTCAACCCCTTGAGGGATTTTGACGTTATTGACGACTTGAAGCATGGAATCACGATTGAGGAGGCGGGAGATTAGCTCGGGTGGGTCGATGATGATGACATCAGGGAACTGGGAAGTGAAATCGTGTAATTTTTTAACCCAGGAGGGGTCGTAGAGCTTGTGGATGATGCAGTGAAAGGGGGGCTGATGGACGAGTGGGAGAAGAGGGTCGATGCGGACGAGGTCGATGCCGTGGAGTTTGGCGTAGTCGATGAGGGAAGGGAGGATGAATGAACGCTCCTTTTTGGGGGAAAGGGCGTAGCCGATTCGGAAGCGAGGGGAAGACATGGAAGGATTGAAGGAAGGGGAAAAGGGTGTTTGGGAAATGGGAAAATGGAGGGAAAGGTTGAAGGAATTGGCGGAGGGAGGAAGAGGGAAGTGGAGGTTTATATAGTGAGAGTTGGAAGACAAGTGTATGGCAGTGGCAGTGTCGATTAGTGAAGTGTTAGAGAGTATTTATTAGGGATGAGAATCGGTTTCTCCGTCTTTACGGCAACCACGGTGTCATAATCGATGATATGATTGTGCTTCGAGAAAGTTATCGAGGACAATGATTAGGCTAAGTGAGGAGAGTGTCACAACATCACTGAAAAAAGTAGGTTGTGACCCCACACGCAAGACAGACAAGAGGTGCAATGTATCATCCAACACAGTAAGAGTGTGCATTTAAGTTAAGTTGAGGTATACGCAAGGTTTGAAAGAACGAGGTCACACGAGTGTCGAAGACAAGCTCGAAGAGGCTTGGGTAGGACTCCGGGCCATAACTTCAAAAGTCGGAGTTTCGATATGAGTTTCAGCATGCGGTTCTGGAGTTAAGTCCGTCTGTATGAAAGATGAAAGCCCATTAAATTTCGTGTCAATCAGATACTCGATGAATGATGCACAGGGTCGTAGACTACTAGCCAAAATGAAGTCTACCCTACAAGGATTGAAAATGCCTCAAAATATATTATAGGAGAGGCATGGTGTCAGCTCTCTACAACCCCTAGACCGTATGACCTAAGCAAGCTACTCTGTGGCACATACGTATGTTACAACGTGGGGGAGCGTTGCGGAACGAGCCTGTAATGATATGCATGTAATGACGTCTCTAATTTAAACAAATTTATTAAATATTAGGAGTAAAATTGTAAAATAATAATAATAATAATAATAATAATAATAATAATAATAATAATAATAATAATAATAATAATAATAATGAAGATCTTACCTTTTAATACAAAATAAGGATTAGATATGTTAATAGGGAATACAATATACTAATAAAAGAATGTCATATTAGCACTTTTTATTAAATATACATTTTTAGTAGATTATATTGAAGAATGAAAATAATAATAATAATAATTAGACTATTCAAACCCGTGCTACACATAACCAAACATGAGCTATAAAACTCGGGCTACAAACCCAAGCTACATTACGCCCTCAAGTCTTGTAACGACTCACTTTTTCTATTAAAAATAAGGTTGTCACTACATGCATAACATGATCGTTAAGTGTGGAATCGTTCGTTTAAAATATTTCAAAAACAATGTCAGAGACTTAAATGTCCGTAATAAAATCTTTAAAACAAAACAACGAAAAATAAATAAAGTAAAATTTAAATAAAAAAAAGGTTCAAAATGCAACTACTCTAACACTGGTTTGATGGTCTTCATCATCACGCCGTTGTCATCTGAGGGTAGGGTGTGGGTGTTTTACCTTTATCTGAAATATAATAACATAACTTGAATTTTTAAGAAATAATCAGTAAATAACCCGGGTTAGGAAATGCAAACACATATCACATGGGACAAATTTTATTTTATTTTATTTTATTACAAGTCTACTCTACCGATATAGAAATTCGTTCTTTAAAGACTGAACGTACGTGCCATATAATCTCTAAGTTACGGAAATGCAAGCTTTAAATATTGAACGTGCGTGTCATTTACTCTCGAGACTATAGAAACTCGGGTTTTAAATATTAAACCTACGTGCCAAACAAACCCTAAATTATATAGCCACCATACGTGATACAAACCGAGTGAAATTAACATCAACAATCGTAGAAAAAAAAAACTTCTTCGACCTCTAGTACGCAAACCAAAATACCACAATATGAAATAAGAATCAGCTAAAGACGGGAGCTAGATGAAGGATTACGCTATGGCAGAAGTCGAAGAGATAAGAAAACTTGTTCATACCTCACGGTCGAAACACGCTACAAATATTGATTAAGACTAAAATAACGCAATAAATTTTTATTGATAGTTTCTTAAACTAAAATACAGAATATTCTAGAGGATCAAAATAAATTTTTTTGATATGAATGAGGAATCTTGTTTGTAATGGATTTAATCTCAATTGTCCAAACAAGGAAAAGGTTGGGGTTTGGTCTATGATTCCATCCATTTTTGTTCCATCTCATCTCTTGGAAATCCTCCTTGTGTTGTGCCAAAAATCAACACAAAAGTCGATCGAGTTAATAGCTTTAGGATTGCTTTCATACTTATCTCTCGTAAAGTGATATCAAGGTCAGTTGGAGGAACGATGTTCGTGGATTGGATTGAGTTGGATTTAAACATTAGGCTGTAGATCAACTTAAACGACTCAACCCAACTCAATCATAAGAATCCATGAACCAACCAAATTCATAAACTTCCTAGGAAAATTTTTAAGAGGTCACCTGACTTAAAATTGTTCCAAGCAAAGCATGTTTCATGTAGGAGTTCTTATGATTGAGCTACCGAAAAGGGAGGTTCATCCTGTTGGTATACGTAATAATTTTCAACTCTTTTAAGTCTTTATTAGTCATCCTATTCTCAAGATTGTTCTCATTCATATCTACGTCACAATTACTAAGCCATTTGATGTGGCCTTGGGTGTGGCTTAGCCGCGGCCTGCTCCATCTCTGCGAATGGACGACCCAAAGGCCCAAGCCCAACTCCAGACGCATGCGACCCACGCCTCGACCAACCAACAACCCACGAACCGCACGTTAACCCAAGCCGCGACCTGCGTCCTACAATAGCGCACGCGTGCCCGAGCACTCCCCAAATTGCGGCTCGCATTCCGGCTTGAACTCTTGCGGTCAACTTGTAGTCGCCTTGGCATGCTCTGGCGGCGCCAAACGGCTTATCAGGCTTGGGTAGACTATTTGGACTCATTTTCTATATTTTCGATCTGGTCTAGTGGATCCATATGCACGTGCATGGGTCGTGTATAGGAAAGTACTACACATCTAACTCTGCACGAACTGAAAAGCCACCTAAGGTCATGCCATGTTATTTTCAAAAGAACAGGTCTCACCATATCGCATGTGTTTGCATTTTTTGACTCCAACAATGCGGTTACTTACTAAGTATTTCTTAAAATATTCAAACTACATGTTACTCTTATTTTTTAGATAAACGTAAGACACTCTGTACAGATGATGGCGTCGCGACAAAGGTCATGAAACCAGAGTTTACATCACCTTCGTCTAAGCAAGATTTGGCACATCATGTTCTCCCAAACTCTATTAATTTTACTTAGTTATGCTCCATCGAGATTTTGCCCCTTTTGATGCATTTAACATCTTGAAATTCTTCGTTTTTTACGTGATGGTAAGTAGAGTTCGTTGCTTTCATGTCATTCAAGGTAAATATTTCTAGACTTAAAATGTAATTTAACTTGGTCGTATTCATAGGACATTTGGATGACTCTCTACCTGGGACTTGGTCATAGCGTGTGCTCGACTAAGCTACACACTACAAGAAATAATGTATATGATAGTTTGCGAAAAGCACTATTGTCTGACGGCCCATATTATTAGAAGTCCGGGACTTTTTATAGCTATATGTACATATAGATATGTAACGTAACTGTGTTCATCTGTGTTTAAGGTGACCTCTGGTCTTTCTTTCATATTCCATCAAGCTTTTGTCCATGTTTGGATTGCTAATTCAGCACACGTGAACAAAAGTGGTTTTCAAACGTGGAAGCTTGACTTTCACGTTCATGGAAACAGCAGCACCGTGGTTTTGCTTTCTCGTCTTCAATGGCGGAATTCTCCTCTTCCTCCACCTTCTTCTGCACAATTTCGTTGAAGAATTTCGTCAGAAATGGCTCGTAATGCGGCAGTACTGCAAATCCTGGTAAGTAATTTATGTCGATCACGTAATACGTTCCATTCCGATCCCTAATCATGTCGAAATTGAACAGCCTAATCCCCATGCCTTCCCTCAGCCCTCTCGACACCTCCGTCACTACCTTCTCCGGCGGCATTTCGATCTCCTCCTCCTCCGCCGCCTCCTCCTTCTTTCCGCTGCCATTGCATTTTTCGCTCTTCTCCTCTGCCCTAGATATCTGCGAAAACTTCATCGCGCCGTCTGTTTTCTTCTCCAATTCCTCCTCTGTTTCCGCCACATCCGGCAGCGATTTCCTCTTCACGCACACCGATTGCTCTCCCGCGACGTAAACCTTAAACATTACCCCGCCGTGGTTCACAAATTCCTGCAGAAGCACCGGCGTTTCCAAATCCTTGAATCCGCGTCGATTGTAAACCAGAGACATTTCGTGCGATTTCGCGCTTCCATTCGACTCCAACGGCTTCGCAATCACTGGAAATTTCACCTCCAAATCCCTAATCAAATCGATTACTCCATCCTTCGAATTCAAAACGACCTGTTTCGGTACCCCGATCTTCACGCCGCTGTCTGAAACCTTCACCTGGCTCACCACATCCAGCATCGATACTCTGTTGTAGAGTCGCTTGATCCGGTCCGGCCGATCCACAACAACAACGTCCGGATTCTTCGAGGCGAAATCCTGAAGTTGCTCCGCCCAAGCATCATCATACATCTTGTGGATGATACAGTGAAACGGACCTTGGTGGAGAATCGGCGTTTGGAGATCGATGCGGACCAGGTCGACGGCATGGAGCTTTGCGTAGTCAATCAGAGATGGACGAATCACATTACGCTCTTTGTTTGGGGGAAAAGCGTAGCCTACACGAAAACCATCCGACAAAGAAGAAGAAGAAGCCATGGCTGCTGCCGCTGCAGATGGGCTGTTCGGTAGTCGAGAAAATGAAGAACTCCGGTGAGAAAAAACGCTCCGAGTTTGCGCAATTTATACAGTGGAGCGCGGGTGCATGGAGTCTGTTTGGATGCTCATTTGGAAAATATTTTAAAATTTAAGTTATTTTTTATTTAAATTACATATATATATATATATATATATATATATATAATAAAGTCAATAAAAATGAAATGGGAATCAAAAGTGGCTGCCTATTTAGGAAGGGATCGCTATCCGCTCGTGGTATTTTTAGATTCCTTCGTATAAATTTTTATTTTTTTATCGACCTGTTCATGAGATAATATGAGATAATGAGATCAAACCATCGATTATTTTGAACGATATTTAGTGATTTAGTGTATTATGAAAATATAAAATTATATAAAAATATATTTTTTTCAACTACTAAAATTCAAAAAGTAAATAATTAAATTATTGAAGCAATTGGATTCCTAATGTTATTCAATAGGTGATGCCTTTTAATTTAAAAACAAGAATGTTATTTTTTTAATGGGTTTTGTGGTCATTATTTGACTTTTTGAGAGAATTTCTAATTTTTTTTTCGTGTAATGACATAATTTTTTTCGGTAATACTATTTTTGAGACGTTTCACACCTTGATATTTATGTAAATCCGTCCCTAAATTTTAAATCTTTTCTAATAAGTTTCTAAACTTTCGATTGTATCTAATAATTACGTTTCTATATATTAAAAATATCGAAACTAAACTTTCATCTTTTTCTAATACTTTTTCTAATACGTTCCTAATATATTCAACATTTATTTTTAGAACTTATTAAACAAAACTTTAAGATATTGCATATAAAGATCAAGAGAGATAGCTTGGTTCCTTCAAGCTCTCGACTCTTGAGCGGCTGAGAATGTTATGTCAAAGTGACCCATGATGATAAAGAAGAAGACGACAATGGAATTGTGAGACCATAAAGAATAGGCTCAAGAGCGATAGCTTCTGTTTGAATAAAAAAAAAATCCTTGTGAAAGAAGGAAAAGGTCCCGGAGTTTACAATATTTGAATAAATAGGTGAATGAGCTCTTTCATTTGATTCTTTACTCTCATCTTCGGACAAATTAAATTACATATATAATCATTGCAGCTAATCTTGACAACTTCTATTTGATATTGAGAAAGCGGTGGGCACAGTGAACTCTCCAATAGTGCCCTGAGGGGCCGGAGAGTCGAGTAACCTTGGATCGTTTAAGATAGAATGGAGCTGTCTTTGATTGAGACTGCAAATATATAGAAAGTGTTCCATAGTTAAAGGAAGGTTTTAAGAAAATATTCATTCTTCTTCACTCCCGAACTTCCTCCTTTCTTTGGGGACTTCTTGAACGAGGGTTAAACTATCTTTTTTTTCTTACATGAGGGAAATAGGTTAAAGGTTCTTTCTCCTTCACCTAATTGAACTTTAAAGTGGTTTCGGTCCTCTCCTATCGGACGACTTACTTCATTCCTTCTCTTTCCTTTCGATTTTGATTATGTGATTTCATTAAGTGAAAGATTTTTTTTTATGAGAAGAGAATTATACTTAACAATGTGTAATTATTGCTCAACAAAATTAGGCAAACGAGTATACTATGGATTCTTTGACGGTTTTCTTGATTTCGAATAGTATATGAGCCGAGCAAGAGCGGCTAGAATTTACTTCAGTAATAGAGGTTTTTTGATGCAGTTGTGCACGTTCTTACTTTTTTCATCGAGATTGAGTCAGTATTCAGCATTAGTACAAGATTGAAAAGAATTCATAGTATTCCAAGTGAGATGTCGAAGATAAGAAGAACGAAGGGAAGAATGACGAGCTTTTTAAATTTTTATTAGAAATTAAATTAAATAAATTGGTTGTTTTTTTACAGTTAAATAGAGAATAATAATAATAAAAAAATGGTTCTTAGGCTAACTTTTATTTAAAAATATGTTAAAAAATATATGTTGTGATTTTATTATTATTATTTTTTTTAAAATTTACCATCTACAATATGCTTCATGGTTAGTTGTCATTTCTCAATGTATAAAATTTGTCAAAGTTGTAAAAAAAGGTGAAATAAAAGTGACTATCTCTTTACCAAAATATTATTCAAATATTATTCTTGAGTTACGTGCGGTAAAATGTTATTCCTGATACGTGTGTGGTGAATTAGTTCGAGTACGATCATATTAATACTTATGACCCGTATTCGCTATCCACGTCTAGCGTAATATTTAAGTAGAGGTTATTTCAAGTAGATTCCTCACATAGTCCCACTATTTCGACATGTGGTATTCAACGTAAGTTTAAGGACTATATTTAATGTCCTTAAACTTGTTTGCGTAAAAAAGTTTTGAAGCATTATGGTGGTTGATATCCATTATTTATAAAGTATGTAAAATCGACGAACAAATAATTGACTGTGTTGAAATATTTTGCCTATAGTATGTATGAAACTTGTTTAAAAATAACTCGTTTTTGTTAATGTCTTATTTGATGCATGAAAACATTTGATAATAATACTCAATTTTGGTGCAAGTTATTAGATTGGCACGACTCAAAAGAAATTGCTATAGGACGATGGTCTTCTAATAATCCAGCTGCTCTGGTTCATCACGTTTTTATTGAACCACATACTATTAGAGTATGGATTGATGTATCGAGAAAATCCAATGCCTATTTGTGAACGGTAACTACCTACATCGAAAATGACTAAAAAGCTACCCAATTGAATACTATAAACTACAAGAAAGGAATACGATGGTCACCTTCAGAAGGAAAAATCCTCAGGCAATTGTTGATATTTTTCACTTACAAAGCTTTCATACCTTCTCTTAAGTTCACCACCTGAAAATATGAAATAGCATAACTTAGACGACGAGGACGATGCCACAACGGACGAGGTAAAGTATCGGTAAGCTACCTTCAGCTTGAAAGGGTGGGACGTTCATAGATAGAGCTGACTCCACTAGAGTGACAAGATCCTTTCCTGCTTCAAGAATGTAAAGTTTTTTCTGGTAAACTTAGAGTGATATCCAATAAAATTCTATTATGAACAGAAAGAACAAGAGAAAACATATAAGGTTTCTCCATACCACTTTCTATTCCTTTGGCATTGACTAGAAAGGATGGGATTTGCTGCTCTTTTAACTGCACCATAGTAATAAAGGCAGATGAAGTCGTTGGTAAAAAAGAGAATCAAGAAATGAGTAATTGATTTCAATTTTTACCATGCACAGTAAAGCCTTGGCCAGTTCCAATGGGTCAATAGATGAAGGGCCTTTGTGGATACCATTCTGATACCCAGCCAAAAAGTGATACGCAGCCTGACCAGGACAGAGCTTTGAAGCAGAAGGAATAGTTTTAGAGCTGCTAACACAAATGACTGCATCATTTTCATTTTGTATGCCTTACTTAACTAACAAAACTAATGGGCACTATGAATGTTCTGACTTGCAACACATTCAATATCAAAAGAACTGAAAAATATAACAATAATCTTTCTTGAAAATAGCCATTGGCCACAAACTGCTGCAAAGAGCTAATAAATTCAACATTTCTCCTCGTTTCGAGCATTTCAGGTCCACGAGAGTTTTTAACCATTTTAAGGACTGCGATTTTTTTTATGGCTCCCCAATACATGGGAGATTGACTTTGTAATGGCCCAAGCCCACCGCTAGCAGATATTGTCTTCTTTGGGCTTTCCCTTTTGGGCTTCCCCTCAAGGTTTTAAAACGCGTCGACTAGGGAGAGGTTTCCACGGTTTCCACACCCTTATAAGGAATGTTTTGTTCCCCTCTCCAACCGACATGGGATCTCACATACTTGGTCTAAGTTGAGTGTCGATTCTACCACTCTATCGTTTTGACAGATTTCTTCTCTCTACGGGTTCGATGAACCACTATCAGGGGTTAGATAGGCATATGTGCTAAACTTACATCTAACCATTGGCCTATTAGTTTGTGCTTTGGACTCCTAAGTTGGATCCTTGCTCTCTCATGTTAGAGATCACCAGGTTACTACATCCTCCTTTAAAATCCTTTTTGCCCTTACCTGTGGTGCTCTAGCATAGAAAGGGCGGTGGCAGTGTATCAAAAATGGCATGTCAATCATCATGAGCCAATAAATGAAAGATACTGTACTCTATGGTGTCATGGTGCAACAAATTTCAAATGAAACTTACTCATCAGAAGTTACAAGAACAATAGCTGAAGGTGATTTGAAGAGACGTGGGCCATTGGTACTTGAATTCCCTATTTGGAAGAATGGCACGACACCTTCGGAGGAAAGAACGACACCAGCATCTTTAGATACCAGAAAAGCAGCACAGTTCTGAATAATGTCTTCAGGTGTGAACAACAAAACCACAGAATCACCAGAAACTAAAAGCCTGAAATTTACAATCTCTATGAGAAAGGGTATGAAACACAAGTAAAAATTGAAACCAATAAGGCTTGAGAAGCTAGTCGTCAATTTGAGTGCAAGTATCGATCCTCAATTACCGGGTTGTGAGGCAGGGAGAAAAACAAATGCACAAAAAGTATACCTTACCTTGCAGGAAGAGGAAGTCCTCCGCGTGCAAATATCACAGGTTCGGATAAAGCGACAAGCGTTTCTTTAGTTCCATTTGTATCTGAGAAAGCCTTTCCACATAATATCAGCATTGAACGCTCAACATCAGCAGCTATGAATCCATTATCTCCTCCAGCTCCAAGACCAATTGCATTTCCCACCCCTGGGCTACATGGTAAAAGTGAAACTCAACGACTATAAATGAAGAACTCTTCATCCTTTGTATCAAATAAACAAAGACACAGGCAGACAGCATTCAATCTAACAAGAATATATGTGAAAACATCATAAGAACATGCTGACACATAATGAATAACATCCATATATCATGGGAGTGAAGCAATTAAAGTTTTGAAAGCGCCATCAACTCAAGCCTTAGATACCTATCAATATATATTTTATATTAATCCATGCACAAATCAAGTTGGCTAATTAGCATTTCGTTCAAACCCACCGCTAGAACATATTGTCCGCTTTGACCCGTTACGTATCGCCATCAACCTCACAATTTTAGAATGTGTTTGTTAGGGAGAGGTTTCCACACCCTTATAAGGAATGCTTCGTTCCCCTCTCCAACCGATGTGGGATCTCACAATCCACCCCCCTTGGGGGCCCAGCGTCCTCGCTGGCACACCGCCCGGTGTCTGGCTTTGATACCATTTGTAACCGCCCAAGCCCACCGCTAGCAGATATTGTCCTATTTGGCCTTTCCCTTCAAGGGCTTCCCCTCAAGGTTTAAAAATGTGTCTGCTAGGGAGAGGTTTCCACACCCTTATAAGGGTCTCTCCAACCAATGTGGCCAAGACTTCATCAATAAAGCGAAGGTTTATTGGTGCCATACATTCTCAACCATGAGGTAGGGACTTCAGTTAGAATAATATCGGAAAATTTTCAATGCTTGGAAAACAAATACCCTAACCCGTCCTAGCTTCAATTAATTTCTTGGCCTTATATGTAACTCGCTTTTGCAATCATTCCTCTTCATTCATAAACATTAAAAGAGATTTTTTGTTGTTTAACTTCTCGGAGGATGAGGATATCTTATTTTCCTCAATCTTCTCCAATACATCCTCCCATGTTGCAATAAATTGCTACTTATCAAAAAAAGGAAAGAAAAAAGTACCTTATAGATTCGGCAGCATAAACTGTCAGAGGACAAGAATCGTGAGAAATTGCCCGGGTTGTGGTCTCCCATATAATATTTGAAAATGCTAATACCGACGAAGGACCATCACTTATCATTCGAATTTTCACGTTACATTTTGATCTTGATCCAATTGCACCATCATGAACATAAATATTTGAGATGGAAGAAATGTGACTCGTTACCTAACACGACAAATAAAATCAAATTTGAATGAGAGTTGAATATGCTGACAGATCAAAATGAGGTTTCAGCTTTGCTTGGCCTTGGCCAACCACAGACTTCAGCCCAAGGAGATGGAGAATGAAATTCATATTGAGAAGGATAATTTAGCATAATTTTCTGAAAGATTATTTAAGAAATCCAAATACACCATCTTCATGTTCGAATCATAGCTGTAGTACAAAATTTAATGCAACATGAATGAAATAACGATTAGAAATCCAAAAAACGAAAATTCCTCTTAGGAGTAAAAGAAACATTCCTCAAGCCCCCAAACAAAGAAACTAAAAGAGAAGAACCAAACCAAGCACTCACCCAACAAATTCAACTGAAGAGTGTTACGGGCCCAAGTCTGCGATCGAGTTTTGGGTCTCTCGTAAGTGGAGGTAGGCAGTGTTTGTGTGGGGGAAGAAGTAAAATTCTTCGAATAATTGTAAGGCTTAAATAGAGGGAACCTTAATACTTCCGAGTTAAAAGTACTCATTAAATTGGAAATTTTTAGGTATCATCTTCATTGATGTTTATGACTATTTATACAAATTGTATAATAACCATTGCTACATCAATAGAACCATGACTCAATCATGGAGGACTCCTCCTTGCAATACGAAAACTGAAAAAAAAAAACTACATAATTCAAAATTCAACTAATGGGTTCCATACGTGACTGCTTCTTTTTGCCACGAGTGTAACGTGTGTACACTTGTAGTGGCATTGTATCACAGAGATTCTAAAATAGCAGAGCTTCTGACAAACAAAAGACCATGGTATACCAAAATCACTTTAACCTTCAAAGCAAGATTACTGCCCATAAAGCTCAAACTGAAACTAAAGAACCAATTTAACCAAAGATTCTTAATTCTCTTAAGCTATGATCGAGATAGAAGCTTCAGCCTTCCTACCAAAACATGGAAACCCCATAGCAAAAGAACAAAGCTAACAGCCAACCCTCCAATGGCACTCTTCTTCAAAGAGGCATTCCTAATTGTGTTGCTATTTGTAACCATACTAATCCAATCATCTCATCAACACTATGGTTCTTAAGATGTCTATTATTGTAACGACCCAAGCCCACCAGTAGCAGATATTGTCTTCTTTGAGCTCTCTCTTTCGGGCTTCCCCTCAAGGTTTTTAAAATGCGCCTGCTAGGGAGAGGTTTCCACACCCTTATAAAATGTGTTTCGTTCTCCTCCCCAACCGACGTGGGATATCATTATTATCGTCACATCTCACCTAAAAAAAACAGCCAGCTGATAAGAAAAAGACACAAAGATTGGTACAAGTTAAAGGGCATGCCTGCTTTAAAAGTTTAGTGAATTGTGGCTTGGATATTTCTGACGACCCTCGAAGTGCATGGCCCCTAACATAAATGGGAAGCCCTGATAGGGATTCTAAAAGAGAAACAAACGATATAAGAAACAGAAATGCAATAAAATGAAAGTATCAAGAACAGAACACTTAAAAAGCTACCTGCGACAGTTGCACCCTTCTGGAATAGTTCAGTGGACTTCAAATTTAGAAAAGCCTGGTCCTGAACCAACACCCCTTTCCCAGCTAGAGCAGAATTAAGACCATAGGAGCCCCAGGACCGACTCTGCACAAAGAAAACGAAAGAGGATTAAGAGATTTCTTCGAAGAAATTTAGTTTTAGCCAATTGGAAGTGTTCCCAACCAATGCAAGTGATCAATAATCAAAGAGAGATTATCAAACGATTTCTATTAACAAGATATGAGTGCAGAATTCAGATGAGAGCGAGAGAGAGAAGCTTACATGTCGTGAAAGCCGGAAAAAGGGCTGTGAAGAATTGGGGCTGGAAAATGCAGAGCGAGCTAGAGAGATTGCAATCATCCGCTCAAGAACAGGGGTTTCTCGCTGTTCTGATAATCACTCTCTCCGCTCAATTTTGAAAGTTCCTAACAAAGAATTTGTAAAAGAAATGAAACCTTCCCAGAAAAATTGTTGAGCGCCGAATGCAAGTTTTTTTTTTTTCAGGTTAAATTTTTATATTTTTATATAAGCTAAATTAATAAAATTCTCTCTCAAAAATATTTATAAATTTTAAAATTTTTAATAATATTAAATATTAAGAACACAAACAAATTTCAAAATATTAAATTTTCAAAAAAATCGATTTAAAAAAAGTTCGTATCAATTTGAAAAAATTAATATTTAAATATATTAAATATAAAAAGAGGAAATATAATTAATTTGGAGAGTTTAAGTTAATATTTTATATATTATATATTAAATAGAAAATAGAAAAATATATTTATTGTAATTGATATATTAAATATTAAAATTATTAAGGTATACACTAAATAAAAAAAATATTTAAAATTTTAATGAGATATATTTAAATGTGATTTAAATAAAATATTATACATTAGATATTCAAATATATTATTCAAATTTTGATAAAAATTCTCCTAAAACCCTTCATTCGAGCCAAAAATCATCTCATCACATTCTCTCTTCCCATGAGTCTCGGTCCTGTATTTGAGTTATAATCGAAAAGATCTTATAGAGAAAGTTTTAGATCTTATGGAGGATGTTTTCCTTCGGAAATGAATGTTTGTTTCATTCACGCACGACAAACATTGAAATCTACTTTTGATTTTGTTTAGTAAACTTACGTTGAAAAAAGATGGAGAAAGATCTAGTGTATCTTTAATCCTCTCACTCGAGCTCCTCCAGACATGATAGTCCTAGTCATATTGCATGTGTTTGCATTTATCAATTTCAACTGTAGAGTCACTTTCTCAGTACTGTGAAATATTCAACCTTTTTCCAAATGTTTTTTTCGAGTAAGTTCAAGGGCAGTCATGGTTAGTGGATCGTGCTTGGTAGGACATGAGATAACCAATCGTATTATGACTTTCAAATGGTCATATTTACCCTAAATTTTAGTTAACTTGCTCGGTTAAAGGAATTCCTTTGTCAAATCATTGCTCACAATTACATGAATACCCTCGACTAAATTTATAATTTAATTTGTTTAAAAATTAGCTAAAAAGGATTAAACTTAAATAATGGAAAGAAAATAAATTAATGTCTAAAACTTTCCACTCATGTATTGGATAACATTATTATCTTTTAGATAAAAAGAAAAAAAAAACCAAATATCTTATTTTAAAAAAAGGGTTAAAAAATAATTTACCAATTATCATATATTATTATTGAAAAAAGCAATGTCGGAGATGGAAGGATAAGGGCGTTTGGGACCGGCGGCGCACCAATGAGCGTTTAAAAAGCGATGCCTTGAGATTGAAGCCTCACTTTTTCTTTTCTATTTGTCAATATTCCTTTTTCTTTTTTATTTATTTTTTTTTAATGTTATTTAAATATTTTTTTTGGCGCCTAATGAATTTAAAATTGATTAGGATAAATTTGTAGAAATTTTGAGTTTTTGTTTTCTCCTAAACTCATTTTTTTTCTTTTCAAAATTTTAATTAATTCATGCTCAAGATTTGGATCAGGATTTGGAATCTAGATTAGACGTTTGATGACCCGACATTCTCCTACATCTCTTGCGATATGGTCATGTTGCCTACTTCTTGTTAAGAGTGAAGACTATCCACATATACAATATGAGCACTTCTAGTATGTTTTGTTCTCACATGCATTCTAGTAAAATTTCTTAGAAGATCACCGCGGGGAGAAACATAAAGGAAAATGCACTTTGTTAGTATAGATAGTGACTTTCTTAGTCATTCTAGTCTGAGGATTGCCAATAGACTTATGTACAGGATTCAAAATCCAAATTTATTATCAGTCAAAAAAATTTGACTCACAGGAGACTAAATTGAAAATATTGATACATAAGGGCTAAATTGAAATCTTTTAAAATAAAAGGACTCAATTGAAAAAAGAAATACTCTAACCAAAATTTATTATCCAATTTTTTTTTTTTTTTTTTTTTTTGTTAGTTGGTGGGTCTTATGTCAATAAATCATCATTAATTTTCATGTTTCAATAAGATCTGATTATTTATTAATAGAAAAAAATGGACGGGATATTTTTATAATATAAGAATGGATAATGTTTGAATTTCTACTTGGTTTTTTATTTTTTATTTTTTATGTAATATGTTATTTTAAAATATGATATTAAAAAAAAACACTATCAAATTTATTTTTTTAGACTCTTTATAAGGGTGTGGAAACATTCCTGCATTTTAAAGCGTTGAAGGGAAGCTCGAAAGGGAAAGCTCAAAGAGGACAATATCTGCTAGCGGTGGATCTGGGGCATTACAAATGGTATCAAAGTCAAACACCGGACCATGTGCTAGTAAGGACGCTGGTTCCCGAAGGGAGGTGGATTTGGTAGCGGTCCCACATCGATTGAAGAAAGAAACGAGTGTCATCGAAGACGCTAGGGGGGTGGATTGTGATGTCCCACATTGATTGGGGAGGAGAACAAAACACCCGAGTGTGGAAACCCTATCACACATTTTAAAGGCGATAAATGTTTTCACACCGTTATAAGGAATCTTTTGTTCCTCTCTCCGACGGGAATCTGAATCTGAGAAAAACAAAAAAGAAGAAGTAAAAACCAAGTGACAATAAAGAAAGATTTAGAGAGCCGTTCCCATTTGCATAAACCAACAAAAGAATGAATAATAATAATACAACTTCAAGTAATCACTCATTTTCACGAGATTCTACATCAGTAGTAGTGATATGAAGGCAGGCATTAAACAATGAACAAAGAACAAAACAAATATCCCAACAACATACAACAATCTGCCCAGCAGTGGAACAACAACAACAACAACAAATCTTTTCTCAACCTATTCAGAAAAACCAGAGCAAATCATTATATAACCATATATTACTTCCCACAC
Source organism: Cucurbita ficifolia (assembly GCA_033971965.1). Lineage (NCBI taxonomy): Eukaryota > Viridiplantae > Streptophyta > Magnoliopsida > Cucurbitales > Cucurbitaceae > Cucurbita > Cucurbita ficifolia. The sequence continues at coordinate 2,450,533 of CM066963.1, forward strand.
TTCTATATATATATATATATCATCACTGTTTCTGATTCACATTGTTCTTCTTCTTCAGAAGATACCCAATTTTCTTAAACAATGCCTTCTTCTTCTTCTGTTGCTGCTGCTGCTTCAATGGCGAGTTTCCCCCGTCCTCTACGTTCTCCGCGCTTACACTGTTCGAGTCGTCTTCCTTCTCGACAGATTTGTGTTCTGCTTCTCCCTCTTGTGAGAACCACATTTTGTATTCCACCTTCACCGAGTTGTCTTCCTTCTCGTTTTTCTCGTTTTCATTTCCAGGTGGTGTTGTTGTTGGTGGTGAGTCTGTTTTTTCATTCTCTACCAATGGAAACTCAAATTTGTGTTCTTCTTCTACAATGGGTACTGAGAGCTCCACTTTCGGGTTATCCTCATGTCGTTCGCCATTCTCTTCCGTGTACTCGACCACTTTCGGTAGCAAATCGTAATCCTTCTCGCTATCCGTTGGCTCAACGTTCTTTTTCATTGAAGCTTCCTCGAGCAACTTGGATAACTCCTCAATCTTTCTAAGAGAAGAAGCTTCCCTTGCTAGAAGCTCCTCGTTGTCTTGATGAACGCTTTGCAGCTCGTTTTCTTTGTCGAATAAACTTTCCTTAAGTTTCATGCTCTCGGATTTCGCTTCTCCGAGCGATTCCTGCAAATAAATAACCTCCGCTTCGACTTCCTTCAAGCTATCCTTGAGCTGAGCTTCTTCTTCCTTCATCTTACAAGCATTGTCCTCTGTTTGTTTAAGCAAATTCACAAGCCTATCTATTTCCTTCTCCAATGAAGACTTCTCTGCTTCTGATTTCTTCACAGCCTCCACCAGCTCAAGCTCCTTCTCTTCCCATTCGGCCTTGGATTTCTCGTGCTCGTTCTTCGATTTCTCAATCGTATTCGTTAAGATATCGATCTCCTGGTTCGAGCTTTCAAGCGTGTTTTCATGTTTCTCATTGGTAGCTTTCAACACCATCTTTAGATTCTCTATCTGAGATTCGTAGTTTTCTTGCTCGGCTCGACTAGACAACAGTTTCTCCTTTGTTTCCCTGGCTTCGGACGAGATTTCGTGCAATGCCGACGCTAAGCTCTCCATTGCCTTTTTGCTCTTCTCCTCCTCGTCCTTGGACGTTTCTAGCTCGTTTAAGAGTCGGGTTTTCTCTTCTAATAAGATTTGTACATTGGAAGCTGCAAGTTTCTCATTGTTTAAAGCTTGAGTTTTCTCTTCCTTGAGAGTTTCCAATTGTGACGTTAATGACACTGTCAACTTCTCCATTTCAGATGCTTCTTCCTTACTTACATGAAGATTGTGTTCTAATTCTTTTAGATCCTCTTTTTGTCTTTTAATTGTCGTTTCCAGCAAACCAACTTTCTCTTTTAGAGCAGCAATCTCGATCTCCGCGTTATGCAGTAGATCGTTATTTAGCTCGAGTTGTTTCATCATCGATTGTAGAGACTCCGATGCTGCTCGTTCTAGCTTATTAGCATTCTCCAATTGTGTTTCTAGCTCCTCAGCTCTGTTCTTCCATTCTTCGACTAAACCGTGCGTGTACGTTTCAGCCATCTTTGCAGCTTCGAGATCGACGTTAAGCTGTTCAATGGACGCCTCTTTCTCCCTGATCGTCTCCTCATAGCATGTTTTTGCCATCTTTGCGACGTTTAGTTCGTGATTAAGTCGCTCGATGGAGATCTCTTTGTCCTTCACCCTCTCAGCATAAGATTTAGCTTTCTCAAGCTCCAAATTCAGAGATGCTATCTCTGACTTAAGCTTCGTTATCAATTCCCCACTCTCATTTGCCTGTGATTCAAGCTTTGAGTCCAACAATCCTTTTAATCTCGCAAGCTCAGCTGAGAGAATCTCGACCTTCTCGACATGAATCTCGGCGATCTTCGTTGCATCATCAGCATGGCTCAATGCTTGGTTCTTGGCGTCAGTAGTCATCGCTAGCTCCATCTTCACTTTTTGAAGCTCTTGACTAGTAGAGAGAAGAGCAGCAACATCCAATGCCTGTTGGCTCCTTACAGCTTCTATCTCTTTCTTCCATTCCTCGTCTTTCTTCTGAGCTTCCTCGAGTCCGACTTGCTCGATCTCAACAGCTCGGAACTTTTCAATCTCGGAACTCTCTTCGGCTTGCTTTCGCGCCATCAACGCGTCTCTGAGTTTCTCGCTTGCCTCATCTGCTGCTCTCTGAGCATCTTTCAATTCATTGCTCAACTTTTCTTTCTCTTTTTCAACCAAATCTATTTGTTCCTTTGCCTTCTTTAGATTCTCCTGTGCATCATTTAATTGAGTTTGTATCTCTGAAATCTTTGCACCTCGAGGCTGTGCTTTCTAAATAAGAACAGAAGAGATCACAATTAGCATTCATGAATTCACTTTCAACACAACAACATTGGCAATTCTGATGAACTAGAACTTACATCAGGAGGGGTACCGACTTTCGGCAGTTGACGATCGACTGCAGGCTTCGAAGTTGCAGGTCGAGGAGACCGATCGACCGAGAGACGAGACTTTTGCAAAGGAGAATGAGAATCAGACTCTGATTTAGCTATCCCTTTATTCAATCTGCTCACCCTAGGTGTTGCAGGGGATGTCTTGTTGGGAGTTTCAGGTGAAGATCTATCAAAAACATTCAAAATGCACTAATCAAAACTGCACAGAATGGAGCAGAAACCAAACAATCCACAAAAACCCATCTCAAATTTCCAAAGAACATCCACGGAAAGCTGAATTCCAGAGAAAACTCAGCATCCTTAAGAACATTTCCAATCAGAAACAAGCAGAAATGGTAATTTCAACAAGAAAACGCAGCAGAAACACCAACTCTGGAAACATAAAAACAGGCTAAACATTGTTCCAAGTAGATCTAATCGACAGAGAATGAGATCTCGAAGAAACCACCGTGTAATCAACTACAAAATGTTAACACAAAGAAATCCAGAAACAGGACATAGTGCAACACCGTCTAAAAAACAGAGAACCCAGAACGCAGAAAAAGAAATAGCATCGGTTCAAAACAGAGAACCAAATAAGCCCTAGCAACCGCCATAAACAGAAGACCCATGAAAAATTAAGAAATGGGGATCAAAATTACACCGAGAAAAGGCGATCGATCACTCAAAAAAAGCAAAACAAACCCCACATCAAATTGGTGGAAAAGACTTACTTAGATTTGGTGGACATGGTGGACATGGCGGACATGGCGGCGGCGGCGGCGCCGTAAGGTGAAATGACAAAAGTTTCCTGTAAAAGAGAATCAAAACACAAAACCCAGTTGGAAGGTGCTAAAATGGCGGCATTATGAAATTGTTCACAGAAATTTCTCCAGCCTTCTCTGTTCTTGATGGTAACAGAGAGGGAAACCCAGAAGGAGGAAGAAGAAGAAGAAGCAGAAGAAGAAGAAGAAGAAGAAGCAGAAGAAGAAGGTAAGGAAAAATGGAGGAAAAGAAGGGCAGATAAAAAGAGAGAAACAGAAATAATTGGAGTTGGTTTTGGTGTCCCTGAAATTGGCAAACCCACAAGAAGATACAACTCAACAATGGCAATGGCAGTTTGGTAATCTCTCTCTCATCGTTTCTCTCTCTAGAAAATGACGAAAATAACCCTGCTGGTCTGTTCCCCAGGTAAAGCTACCACCAATGGCTGCTTTTCTCAGTGGCCAATTGCTTTTTAGGCGTCAAAGCTTCAAGATCTGAGAGCTTCAGCCATGGCGTTTTCCATTTTCCCTTTCCCTTTCCCCTTTTTCTCCCCTTTTGGTAAAACTGTAATTTCAATGAAGTTTGTTGGTTTGTTTGGGTGAAAGGAATTGCCTTTTCTAGTCTTTACTAATGATGGCGTAAATGGGTATTCTAAAACTAACCCACTTCTCATCTCTAATCAATTTTTTTTTTTCCCTTAAAAAAGTAATTTTTTATTATTCTCGAAAAAAACATTATTTACTATTTTTAAAAAAATTATTTACCAAATGATTATTAGTTTTCTTTTTCTTTTTTTAGATTGTTTGTTTAAAAATAATAATATTTTTGTAATTTAAAATTATTAGAGATTAATTTGAGTTTGATTAAGTTAATTAAAATATTGTTTGAGGTTTTGGAAGATAATTAAATTTCTAAATTTTGTCTTAAAAGTTTATTAATTTAGAAATTTAATTCTCGTTATAAACTGAGAGGATTTTATCATTTGAAGTTAATTTGGAGTTTAATTTGGGATCTACATCCGTGCGTGCTTGACTTCTCTTACAACACACATAATCGATGTGCTTAACTTCTCTTACAACACACATAATCGATCAACAACGTTCTTCTTGTTACAACACGTGACATCCAAAACAGACAGATGGAGTAGCGATGTGATTCTGAGTCTGAGTCGGAGTCTGACAAGTAGTGATTGTGGTACTCGTGAGCATAGCGTTCACCAATCCTTTTTTTATGCCACTACATTTTTTTGTGTGTGCTTATTTCAGTGTGTTCCATTGTTTTGAATCGCTTCATACATGCGCACGTACCTTGATCCAACTTGGATTTGAATACTCATGGCTCGAAAACTTAAGATTTGAGAGGTGAGTATATTTTCAATCAAGGATTCGTAATGTTTTTGTGGTTTCGAGAGTGACCCATAAACTTTAGACATTAAATTTGTTGTTTCGAACATCTTCAAAGTCAAATCAACGAGCACTTATTCTATTTTTGGTTATCAAGCTTCTCGTCTTTTATTAAATTATGTGATTTGGGTTCTAGCTAATTTTATTTTGTGTAAATTTAAATTATTGTCGAAGGTTTAGGGTTCGTGTTTGGTGACAAACTTTTTAGTTGACCCTTTTTAATCACTCTTGGGTTGAGCGAGAACCTTTATGGAAGAAGACGAGTTTGTCTTGTAGTTGCTTTTTAGGTAAGTAGCTCTCTTAATAGACGACTTTAAGGTTGGGTAAGACATGTTTTCGTAAAATGTGTTGTACGTGAATATGATATTAGTGCATGCATTGTTATGTACACAAAACAATCCGTTACGAAATTTTAGACATGATGTGAATGACACATATGATAACAATTACCCGATTTCATATTATCATACGATATCACTGGTGAGGACCAGTTCCACTGATTTATTGTCAGCTCCCATCAAGGTACGGTCTCGAAGATTCCCTGAACCACGAGATAATTGATAAAACCTAGTAAAATAGGTTAATAGTCTACCTTCGTCACAAAATATATATATATATATATATATTGAGATTTCAAATACAATATCTTAATTTTTTTTTTTTAATATTACTCTCTTTTTAGTTATTTTTTTTTCTTTTGCATTTATAATTTTAGTTTCTTTTAAGCATAAATGTATCACAAATTAAAGTAATTGATAATTAGAAAAAATATTTACTATTTTTGTGCTAAATTAATATTTACTATTTTTGTGCTAAACTTTCTATAGACTTAAACTTAAAAAAAAATTATTATTTACTATTTATTTTTTCTTATTTTTTTAATACCGTTTTAATTTCTTTATTTAGTTTCTCAATCTCTAAACTTTTTAATTTTTTTAATATTTTATTAAATATCAAAACTTTAAACACTCAAATAGATAATTTAATTTTAAATTTGTTCATTTCCAATTTAAAATAAATTTATATTCATATATTAATAAAAAATTAAAAATATTAATACTTTGAAAATTCATACCTATTTTTAAAATATGGTACTAATGCTTTCATTCATATATCGGTAATCCGTATATGTTTAAATTTTTTTTAAAGTTTTCAATTAAATTAAAAGTATAAATGAAAATTTGAAAAGTAGTATTTTTAAAATACTTACTATTTTTATCCAAATTAATAATAAATTTAATTTTAATTTTTTTTTTAAAAAATTTAAAAATATTTTTTAAATAAAATATAAAATTTAGAAGTATTTTAAAAAATAGAATTAAAAAAACAATCTAAAAATTATTTGGAAACACAATAAATTTATGAATTGGGCATTTTTAAATAAGAATTTAGTGTATAGTCTAATATTTATTATTATTATTTTTAAATAAGTGAATAAGTGATGATAATCAAAAAGTCATATTTAACTCTAATTCTACCATTATGTTTTGGGAATCTTCCCGAAATTAGTAATATTTTTATTTTTATTTTTAATTAAAAAAATTTAACTAATAAAAATTAAATATTTCAGGTTATTTAGATTTGTGACCAAAGCAACTTGAATAGAGTTCACAATTCAACCCTCTATTGTCAAGTTAGGTTGGACTGTCGAGCTAATTATTTTAAAAAATCATAGTAATATGTGTTACATTAATAACTAAAATATCAAAAATTCAAATATAAAAAATTTACACATCACCATGCATCACTAACATCGAAACAAAAGTCAAATATTCTTAATTTTCATAATAAACTTAAAGGAAGGTAGGGTTTTAACCCTATTTTCGGATTAGTCAGATTGACCTGATAAGAAAATGTCAACTCGAGATCAACTTAATCTATTTGATTTGGATTAGGTAGTCTAGGCTCGTCGAGTTTTCAAGTCATATGAATACTCGTAAGATCAACTTCAGAGCTGCGGGGGCATTTTCGGAAAATTTTGTTATTAGGAGTAACAAATAATGTACAAAAAATTAATTTGTGTTAACTTAAGCTCCTTAACAGAAAATAATGATAATAATAAATAAGCCTTTTCAGAGCCGCTGGGGGCATTTTCGCAATAAAAATAAAGTTTTTTGGGACAGATTGTAAATTATAAATTGTGTCAGATACCCTTTCTTTTTATTTTTTTTATAAAACGAGATACCCTTCCCTTTTTCAATCTTTACACATGGTGCCCGTTTTATTTAAGAATAATAAGCTGGTAGTTTCTGACTTAATGTTAACGTGTTTGCTTGTGATTGGATATAATTTCCACCAATTAACTTTTAAAATATATTTCAACAAATCAATTTATACTAAATCTTTTTATCAAAAAAAATGTAGACCCTCCATATAAAACCTTAAAAATATTTAAACTGTAATTAAGTTTATAAACTTAATTAATATAATTATAAATTTATACATGTGTAAACTATTTTTATCACGTAGAATCTAACCGAAAATATAAATTTATATATTTATAAAAGTTCATTTTTATTAATACGGTCTTAAAATTTATGGTCAAAATAATTTTATATTTTAAATTAAAAAATATTAAAATAATAATTTTTGTAACGACTTTTCCTTTCGAGCTTCCCTTCAAAACTTTAAAATGCGTCTGCTGAGAAAAAGTTTTCACACCTTTAAAAATGGTGTTTCGTTCTCCTCCCCAACCGATATGGGATCTCACAATCCACTCCCTTTTAGGGCCCAGCGTCCTCGCTGACACTCTTCCTTTCTCTAATCGATGTGGGACCCCCACCAAATCCACTCCCCCTCAGGGCCCAACGTCGTTACTGGCACACCGCCTTGTGTCTACTCCTTTGGGAAACAACCTCCTTGCTGGCACATAGTCCGGTGTCTGGCTCTGATACTATTTGTAACTCCAAAGAGGACAATATCTACTAACGGTGGGCTTAGGGTCGTTACAATTTATTAATTTTTTTTTTGTTAAAAAATAGTTTTTGGTTATAATGATTTTACGTCTTAAAATTAAGCTTGTTTACCGATGGCTTCTTTATCTAAAACTTTTATTTTATAAAAATATGTTCAAGGTCTAATTAGTAAAATTTAAATAATAAATAATATGTTTTTATTTATTTAGGAAAAATCATTTTTAATACCCATTACACAATCCGGACCCACCGCTAGCAAATATTATCTGATTTGAGGATTCCCTTTCGAGCTTCCCCTCAAGTCTTTAAAACGCGTTTAGTAGGGGAAGGTTTCACCCTTATAAAGGGTGTTTTGTTCTCCTCCCCAACCAATGTGGGACATCACACCTACCTTCATTATTGTTGATTTTAACTTTTTACATATATATTAATTTTTTTAATTATAATAAATATTATTAGACAACTATATATTTTAAGATACGTTTCATATGATTTATAGGTAATTTTAATAGTTGTTTATCAACTTTCATCCAATTTTTAATTAGATCACTAAAAAAAATTCAGAACTCTGAACAAACATACTCGATCGAGAATCACTTAAAATTATTTAAAAAAAAAAATACAAAAATCTCAAAAGGGATGCCTCAATGAATACTTCCAAAAAAAAAAAAAAAAAGTGACAATTTCTTTTAATAAATTGAAATATAAGAAGAAAATAAGATTAGAAATGGAAAGTTATGGAAAGGAATGGTGAATGATTGAAGAAGATAATGGAAAGAAAAGGTTATTATTATTATTTTATTTTTTAAATTTAATTTATTATTATAATTTTAATTAATTAATTAAAAAAGGGGTAGGAAGGTGAGTGGGAAGTGGTAACAAACAAAAAAAATGGGTGTTTCTTATAGGGTTGGGAAATTGATTGGAATGATGACATTATTAGGGTTAGATTGGGATTCTACAAAACTTTTATCATTTAAATGTTGCTATCAAAGTTATCATAACTTTGGTTAGTTGCATCTCTACCTTATTCTTTTTAATTTCATTTATTACGATTTACCCGTCTTATAATAAAGTTTATTTTTGTAATCTCACAAATTTCGGTCTTCAAAAACCCTACTCGTTTGAGTTTGTAGCCTATTTATCTTATTAGATGAGTCGAGTCTGCATAACATTGTTGTTTCTTGCTAGCTCTGGAAATACAAACCAAGGCGTTAACGACCTCAATCTTATACCAAGTGACCTAAAAACACTTATTGTCACGACTTATGCCCAGGATTCAGACCAGAGTTTTGAAGTATGGATTTGGGACGTGATGGCTCCAACATTCTCCTACGACATGACCATGTTACGAGTCATTTTAGTATGTTTTGTTTTCACTCATATATTTCCAAGAAAATTTTGAAGAGGTCATATAATATAGAATTGCTCCAAGTCAAGCACGACTAACTTTGAAGTTTTTATGATTGAGCTACTAAAAATACTGATGTACGATATGGATAGTAAGTATAAATTCTTTTTAAGTTTTTTCTTAACTACAATTTTATATCTTCAAGATCACTCACGATGTGGTTTGGGTTTGTTTAGGTATCCTCCTTTATTCGTTTAGGTTTCATTAATATCGTTCAATATTTTTAAAAAGTTCAAAAATTCTTTTACCGTTAGTACATACTTAAAAATTTCCATGAATTTTCAAAAGTATCATTAGCACCCTTAACATTTATAAAAAATGAGTTTTAAGAAGTTATTACTGACAATATATGAACGGAAAGTGTCTACCTATACCTTATAGACCGTTTTTTTATGCAAATTTTTTTTTTAAAATTTGAAGGGTATTTTTGAGATAAAGTGTAAAGTTTAGGGGTATTTTAATAATTTAGCTTTTTAACGACGCAACTGAAGTTATACATACCATAGTCATAGCTAATCAACAATGCCTTTTGTGACTTCATTATATCATAAGAACAATGATTTTTTGTGATTAATCCAGAATCGATACCTAATGCCCTCGGCATTCCCCTACGACATGGTCACATTACTTATTCCTCATTTCTAAGAGCGAAGATTATCCCCACAGACCCATACAAGTCGTTCCAATATGTTTTTTCCTCACTCACATGCATCTTAGGAAAATTTATAGGAGGTCATCCAACATAGAATTGCTCTAAGTAAATCACGCTTAATTATGGAGTTCCTATTATTAAGCCACCAAAAAGGAAGATGCACGTTGTTGGTATATGTAGTAACTTTCAATTCTTTTAAACCTTTCTTAACCATCTCATCCTCAAGATCGCTCTCATTCAAATATACTATCATTTCATTCATGTACTCCTCATTTATCCACGTGTCACATGTCAACTAGCTTTTGCCTTGGTTCGTCCCCAAACCACATCTTACTGAGAGAGGTACTGCCTCTAATACCATTTGAGCTATACTTAAGTTGATATAGGTAGTGACTTCCAATTCATTTAAGCCTTTCTTAACCATCCTATTCTTAGGATCACTCTCATTCGGACATGGTCTCAGTTCATTCATGCATCTCTCATTTACTCGAATGTCACGAGGTAAGAAGTTTAAAATTTATCCAAAACTAATATATATATATTTTTAAAAAAATAAATTTTGACTTTGAAACATGGAGGTAAAGTATTTTCTAAGATTAAATTTTGAAAAGCCCACACTAGCTAAGCTAGAACCAAAAGTGATGGTTTATAAAGTTAAAGTGTAGGGCAAGCTAAATTATTGTAATAATAATGTTTTGAATTCAATAATGAAACATCCTTATCCACACACACAATCACATGTATAAATCCTACTAAATTAAGGTTTTCCCTTTTTGTAGTGTTCGATCAACATCCACATCTAACTTCGTAACCATAATTACAAAGAACCACTTTCTAGCGGGGCAAAAACCAATATATCATTGTACAGGTTCGTTACATTGTATTAACAATCGAAAGATGGTCGAAAAATATATTATTTTTATGGGATCATTCTTCTTATACTTCGAACCAGCTAAAATAGAAGATAACCAACTTGAAATGCAGTGAATCGGGCTTAATCAAACCAAAAATTGGAAAAAGCCCTCGAATCGAGCTTGAATCGGTGACAATAATCTTGAATCGAGTTGGACCATACATTTTGGAACTGAGCTGAAGCTGAAGTGGACTGAGTTGACCTTTGACTGATTGAATTGGGTTAAGATCATTAACTAAGTTGGATTGTACTCGATGACTTCTACTCCTCTTCTCCGACAAAAATCTGTTGCAGTAGTGGTGGAGAACAATGACAACAACCGAATCACAACGACAATGATGTTATGAACCTATCAACATCTTATTTTTAATTCTGCAAACCAATTCTTCAAACCAGTTCTTCGACCTAAAATAAAATTTACCATTGTTATTACGAGAAGATTAAGTACGCTACCTGAATTTTTCAACAACTAATATAACATGAACGACGTTAACATTTTAAAAAAAAAACTTATTCATCAAATAATTTTTACAAGTTTCTTGAGAGTCCCAATCTTTGCGAGTACTTCTCTAAAGAAAGCAAAAAGTGATGGATCTTGTTCGAAAGTTTGTATGGTCCTCAAAATAATATCTCCATTTATTTATTTATTTATTATTATTATTATTATCAAATAATAGTATCTTAGATGTTGAGTGCATAGGTAGTTGATTTATTTGGTTTTTTTTTTTAAATTTTAATTTAATTTCACTTTTTAAAAAATTATAAGTGTTTTTTTTTATTTAAAAAAGTGTTCTGGTGAATATTTTTTATTTCTCATTTCTCAAAATTTTAAACTTTAATTATTGTATTATTATATTCTAAGATTTTTTTTTTAATATTTGATAATTTATAAGTTTTTTTTATATCTTTTTTATTTTCTTTTTAATGGAACTTCTTCTAAATTTCAACCTATTTATTATTACCGTAATATTCAAATTTAAAGAAAATTTGGATAAATTAGAAAAAGGAAACTGGAAAAAAAATCAAAAAAGAAAAAGAAATACAGGAAGGGCAAAGTAGTAATGTCACAATTTGAAATAAAATATAAAATAAATCCAATTTTAAAGGTTTTTCTTCTTTTAGATACTTATGAGTAGATTACGGATATGTATGCATAAAAATTATATCATCACTTTGTGACATGATCATGTACCAGTCACCTATCTGTGTTCATGAGGATTGTACTACCATGTTGTGATTTTACTATCTGTGTTCATGAGGATTTTACCACCGTGTTGTGATTTGATAAATTTTGTGCGATTTAGAGGTCTCTCGATTTCTCGATATTTGCTGTGATTGTACACGTATCATAATTATGTTTCATTTGATCTTCTCCACAACTCAAGTGATTCAAAAACTTTAATCATATAAAAATGAAACTTGTTTCGCAGTGATGCCTGGGCGTCCTTAGCCCCACAACAGTTTAGAATTTGGCAGCATACAGTGGGTCGTCGGGTCCCAATTCGTAGTACCTTGAATCAATCAACGGAAAAAATCAGACTACAAAACTAAAGAGAGCAAGTTCAATAGTAAAAAATGTTGGATATAGCCTACGGTCGAAATATACCGAAATAAATAAATGAAGTAGATAGAACAATTTGAGGGGAGAGATCCTTTGAACACAAGGACCTTATGTATTTATGCTTTTCAATTCTCTTTGTTGTTGTAGTGATCAGAACATACATCTAATGAGTATATATATATATATATAGAGGGGAGAAAGCACAAACATATTTCCTAAACTTTATTCTTGAGTTAAAAATCACAAACAATCTTAGTAAGTTAATCACGTCAACAATTTGGCAACTACTAACAATTCTATGGATGTTCCTCCATAAGTTAGTAACTTATTCTACTGAGTCAAGTTTATTGGCTTACAATCTCCTCCATAAGTTTGACTTTGTTCGAGATTCTTCACTAGTAGCAAATCTCGCATCTCTGTAAACTTAACCTTTGCTAGGACCTTGGTGAGAATATGTGCACGTTGCTCTCTAGTGCATATGAACTCAACAACGATTTGTCTCTTCTCGACACACACGCACGGATGAAGTGAAATCCTCCTCAAAGTCAACTCCTTGTCGCTGCACGTATCCCTTTACCACGAGTTTTGCTTTATGCTTGATGACATTTCCTTCACTATTCTTCTTCAACTTAAACACCTACTTCAAACCTATGGGCTTGTGTCCTGGTGGTAAGTTAGTGAGTGTCTACGTCTTGTTCTTCTCAATGGCTTCAAGCACTTTTTGCATGTCCTCCTGCCACGTCGTCTCAGTTGCTGCCTCACGGTAACTTGTCGACTTCGCGAGCAATACTAACTTGTCAAGATCCAATTTTTTTTTAAAGTGTACCTGTATATATTTAAGCAAGAGAACAACTTTGGTCCACCCTCTATTGTGGATCCTCCTGTGCTTTCGCTTGAGCTCTCTTGATTTAGAGAATTTATCACACCCTTTGGTGTCGTCGATGATGATATGTGTGAATTTGTTGGTGTCACTATTGGTGCACTTTCTAGGTCTGTCACGCCTCCCTCTTCATTCCAGAGCAATGAACTTTGTACCATTTTGGTTGTTATCACCGACGTTATACCAATCCCACTTCTTTTCTTCTTCAAATATGACATCTTTACTTGCATGAATTTTCTCATATTACTGATCATACAACTTATGTACCTTAGTCCCATCCTCTATGCCAAAGTACACCATCTTTTGGCTTCGTCAAGTCCCAATTCGTAGTACCTTGAACCAATCAACTGAAAAATCTCAATAGTAAAAAGTGTTGGATATGACCCATGATCGAAATATATCGAAACAAATAAATGAGGCATAAAGAACAATTGGAGAGATGTTTTGAACTAAAGAAGCTTAACCACTTATGCTTTTCAATTCTCTTAGTTGATGTGAATACAACATTGAGTATTTATAGCGTAGACGATACTGACAAGTTTCCTAAATTTCTTCTCTCCTCACGTTAAAAATCATTAACAATCTTATAAAGTAAATCACTAAACTTTGCACAATTTAACAACTACTAACAATTCTTTCAAAGTTATTCTATAAGTCAGGAAGTTCTTCTACTAAGTGAAGTTTATTGACTCACAAAAACAAAGAAGCGCATTCATTCAACATTTGTTACGGTGTAATCTTTTATCGATATCAATAATATTTTTTTCTTAAAATAAAATACGTTAAAAAGAATATAATATACACACAAATGTAAGTATTATAAAAATTCCTTCCAACTTTAAACAGAGAGATGAGACAAGGAGTAAAAGACAAATGAAGACAGAAACGTCACTAGTGGAGGCATCCCACCCTGTTCTACTCCACTACGACACACACTTTTCCTTTTCTTTTTCATAAGCCTGCGAACCTTCTCGAGTCAGAACAGTATAAGGCTATGGCTCCTCACTAGACACAGTTGTAGCTATCTAAGTAGTATACCCTCTATGATTATTAGGATTCTCTATGGGTGACAATTGAATTGTGTGTATCGAGTAGACCCTAACCTCTCTTGGCTAGTTCACAAATAGAAGTTGCGCCCTAACTGTCCCTAGAGTACCTACTCAACCCAATGTTTTGTGGAATTCAAAACTAGATAATAATGTAGAACAACGACACATAGTCTTGCATACTCAAAACATGTATTTTAGAGCACATAACAATATCCAATAACATAACTGAGCTTATACGAATCCCTAACACTTAATTACAAATTTATAAACATATATAAATATAAATCATACTCAACCTGCTCAAACAAGGGGTACTGAATCAACCAAGACATCTTGGAAAACTTATGAAATTATTAACTTTGTCTCAGTTTACAGTTATGCACCATAGAAGTTGTAAAACTAATTGCTATGCTAATCGTAAACTATTAAGTTTTCTAGGCTTAGTTATCATAAAACTAGCTTAACCAGGCTTCTAAACATTATGTCTAAACATTTGCCTATGGTCCTACCTGATTTCTACAAGTATTTTTAAAAACTTGTTCCATGTGATTACTTACTTGTTTTTCGACTTTCTGAACTTGGTTCGGGTCATCGAGAATTTCAAATTCTCCTCTCAATATGCCCTAAAATTATTCTAGGCATGGACTAGTTGACCGAAAATCATGTAGTTATTGATTGCAGAGCTAGGAAGTAACTTTTAGACACCTAATATGCGGAATTTCAAGTTTAAGAGTGTAGATTCTTAGTTTACACCAAAGGTTATTTCTAGTTTAAAGGCAAAGATACTTATGGGCCATGAAGCTTGGGCTTTATTGGCTAGTGTCACGGACACAAGATAGGAGCTAGACAACATAGCAAGGGTATCAGTGGTATAAGAATATGAGGATGTATTTCCTGAAGACCTACCTGTTTTACCGCTAGTGAAGATCTTCTAGGTTGAGGTTTCATCAGGCCTAGTGTGTCACCTTGGACAACATTAGTGTTGTTTGTCAAGAAAAAGGATGGGACTCTACTATTGTGTATTGACTATAGAGAACTGAATAAGGTGGCAGTTAAGAATAAATATCCTCTACCTCAAATAGATGACATGTTTGATCAATTACAAGGTGCTTTAGTGTTCTCTAGAATTGATTTGAGGTATGGGTATCACCAGCTGAGAATTAAAGAGAGTTACATTTCTGAGACGAATTTTAGAAGCCGGTAGGGTCACGATGAATTTACTGTAATGTCGTTTGGTTTGACAAACGCCCCAGCAGCATTCATGAATCTCATAAACAAGGTGTTTAAAGACTTCCTGGACGCATTTGTAATAGACTTCATTGATGATATACTAATGTATTCCAAGATCGATGAAGAGCATGAGTCACATCTGTGACGAGTATTGTCGATGTTCATAACACATCAACTTTATGTAAAGTTCTCTAAGTGTGAGTTTTGGTTGCAACGTTATGTCATAAAGAGGCATTTCAGTTGATCCAGCTAAGGTCAAAGAAGTCATGGATTGACATCGACCTACCTCAACAATGGAAGTGAGGAGTTTCTTGGTTTCTTGAGTTTAGTAGGATATTATAGAAGATTCATCCAAGACTTCTCTAAGGAATCTTCCACCTCCTCTAAGTTAACAAAGAAAAACAAGGTGTTCTCATGGGACAACATTTGTGAACCAAGTTTTAGGGAACTCAAGCACCAACAAGTAACAGTGTCGGTACTTGCTGTACTAGATAGTTCAGGTAAATTTGTGGTGTATAGTAATGCATCGGACAAGGAGCTTGGCTATGTGTTAATGCAAAATGGCAAGAGTTATAGTCTATGCCTCAAGATACTTGAAATAATATGAGAAAAGCTATCTCACACATGATTTAGAATTAACAGCAATAGTGTTCGCTTCAAAGATATGACAAGCACTACCTATATATGAGCGCACCCAAATATTTATAGACTACAAAAGTCTAAAGTATTTTTTTTTCACTCCGAAGCAATTGAACTTGAGACATAGGTGCTGAGACATAGATGCTGGTTGGAGCTAGTCAAGGATTACGACCTTGAGATATTATACTATCCCAGTAAGGCTAATGTTATAGGAGACATTCTGGATAGGAAGACAACACATTCTTCTACACTAGTACCCAGACAACTAAAATTGTTAGAGAATATAGTTAGAGCTAGGATAGAAGTAATGGCTACCGGTGCCATAGGTGCCACTCGCAGGTTAAGTCAGCTCAAAGTTCAACCAAACTTGAGATAACGAGTTATAAATGCTCAAAGCAATGATTTTTGCTCATCTTTGATCTGCCAAGCCAATATTTCTTTTTTACTTTCTGTCCACGAATTCACAAGCGTGCACAAGCAATATAATATTGTACAACGGTACAATCTTCTTCTCCACAATCATACCCTAGAACATTGCAAACCTTAAGTGTTATTTTAAGTGATGATAAATTTTTATTCACTGTTCCACACTAGTGTGATAATTATTTACTTTGGTCATAAGTGTCTTGTGTCTTTGTTCTTGGTTTGATCTAATAGGTTTCATAGCATGAAGATAATTTTTCCTCGCTTATGTCATGGATCCTTCTCTTTCCTCGCCAATGTGAAGCTTTGATCGCATTTTCCATGGATGCAATAATCACTTTCTAAACCATAGAATATAATCGAAGCCAATAGTGGAGTTGTATTAATGAACTTTATTCAATGAAGCATTATTAAAGATTATGTTTTGAATGATTCCATCATAATAAATATGCAAAAGGTGGTAGCAATGAGCTTGAGAAACGAACTACGAGGACCAAACCAGAATGTTGACCGGTGGTTTTAGTACATGAGTCAAGGAGCTAAGCTTATTCATCAAATCAACCGAAATGCACTAGTGGTGGTTTGTGGGCTAAGCTACGACATTGATCTCAATTTCTTGAAGAACAAATCTTTGGGCTTTAACTTAGACAACAAACTTGTATTTGAGGCTCACTTGTATTCCTTCACAAACAACATGGACGAGTCGTGGACATCAAAGTCATTAAACACATTTTGTGCGAACGTTAACCAAGGATTTGAAGATAGAGCTGGATTTCTAGTGAGATGACAAAATCTCATGCCTCTATTTGTTAGTGAACTTGGGATCGACCAAACTGGTGCAAATGAGGGCCAAAATTAATTTTTGAGCGGCTTCTTTTTCCTATCATATGAGAATGATTTTGATTGGAGCTTGTGGGCTTTGCAAGGCAGCTACTACTCTAGAGAAAGCGTGAAAAATGCCAAAAACCTTAAATTTTATCAAAGATTAGTTTGTAACAGCCCAAGTCCACCGCGAGCTAATATTGTCCTATTTAAGTTTTCCCTTTTGGGCTTCCCCTCAAGAATGTGGGATCTCACAATCCACCCCCTTCAGGACCAACGTCTTCACTGGCACTCGTTCCCTTCTCCAATCGATGTGGACTCCCACCAAGTTCACCCCATCCGGGGCCAGCGTCTTTGCTGGCACATCGCCTCATGTCTACCCCCAGCGAGGAGGCTGTCTCATTCCTTTCTCCAATTGATGTGGGACCTCCACCAAATTTACCCTCTTTGGGGTTAGCGTCTTGCTAGCACATCGCCTCATGTCCACCCCTCTTCGGGACTCAGCTTCCTCGCTGACACATCGCCCGATGTCTGGTTCTGATACCATTTGTAACAGCTCAAGTCCACCGCTAGCAGATATTTTCCTCTTTGGGCTTTTCCTTTCAGGATTCCCCTCAAGGTTTTTAAAACGCATATGTTAGGGAGAGGTTTCCACATGGTTGTGCATGTAGTTTCGTTCTTCTCACCAACGGATCTGGGATGTGACATAGTTTTTCAGTTATTTGTTTTGAGAATAAGATCTATTACGGTCTATTTTTAGATTTTACTCATCTTCCTCCCTACTAATGAATAATCAAGACATTGGTCGCTTCCAACACAAATTCAAGTTCAAATCTCACAACATCATTCATAATGTATCATCCTCGTAGTGGTGAGTGTGTGAGAATGAACAATAAATATCAGTTAAGAAATAGTAGCTGTAAGACTTCTAATCGTTAGAGGCACGATGAAGATAGAAGTCCAATTAAGTTAGCAGGATCTATACTATGTTTGAAAGCGGTAGGAGATGGACTCCCTCCAATTTTGTTTCAAGATTGCTCGAGCAAACAAAGTTCTTGAAAATATGCTTCAAATGCTAAACTTCAACTGGCCACTAATGATGAACAAGGGCAGACCCTGTGCTTGCAAAGGGCTTCACCTTCCCTTCAAATTGTGACTAAGAAGTGCATGTGTCTAGGTGATTCTCAATGACAAGAAGATTCACAAAGTCAATGGTTTAAGTTTGTCCAAACAAATGTATTTATAAAAGTTTGTCCAAACAAATGTATTTATAAAGTAAGCTCGAGTAGTAATTATATTATTCTAAATGCGGATGTTTCAATCTCCTCATCTCTCATTCTTGAACTCAAAAAGGAAAAAAAAAACATAATATATAATACTATGTTTTTTTTTGCCCGTTCGAGTAAAGTTCCATGTTCGCTCTATCACAAAAGTCGATGATTCAGTTTCTACACTTTAACGTTAAATTCACTCAAATATTTTGAAGCATATTTGAAGTATAATTTAAGCACTTTTAGACATCATCTCCATGAGCATTTGACTAAATGTCCATACATTGTCATGTTATTTACTCCTCGCTTCTAAGAGGGAGGACTATCCCCACATACCACCTTTGTCCTCACTCACATGCTTTTAAAGAAAATTTTCAAGAGGTCACCCAACATAAAATTACTCAGAATAAAACATGCTTAACTTGGAGTTGCTATGATTTAGCCACTTAAAAGAAAACTCTATTTTGTTGGTATAGACAGTAACTTTCAATTTTTTAAAGTCTTTCTTAATCATTCAATCCTCAGGATTGTTTTCATTTAGATGTAGTCCCAGTTCATTCATGAATCCCTCATTTACTCGGGTGTCACATTAACAATTGTTTGACCCCAAAAGTTTAAAGCAAAACACAAAATCACAAATGAAGTTAAAATTTGAGTGTTAATCTTGATGCAACCAATAATAAAAAACCTCAAAATGACATTATTTGATATTAAATTCAAGCATGCAAATGGTTAAAATGGAGAGAATTCAAGCTAGAAATCGATCCTATACAGCCAAGTCCTTACCTGAATCCACCCGTTTAGGTTTCTAAATTCATTCAAACAACAATTTACGGGTAATATATATTACATTAATAATTAATATCTTGTAAAATTTAAATATCAAACTGTGACCGGTAAACACAAACAACAGTTACAAACTAGATATCCATAATCTTTTTAAAAGTAGGATTGAGTTATATTCTAACCCTATTTCAGGATATATATGCAAATCTAACTAAATTTTTAGTTTTCAAAAAATAACTCAACTAAAACAAAATCTAACCCAATTCAACTTTTATAGTTTAGATCGGATAGTCCAACTTAGCCCGGTTATCAGGTCATATGAACACCCCAAGAACAACGAGTAAAAAAAAGATGAGAAATTGCCCCTTCTTTTGTGTTAGATTATTAAATTACTTAGTTTATTGAAATATAAGATACATCTCACAAACCCAACTACATAATTTCACACAATTCCCTAAACAAAAACTCCAACTCTTAACATTTTATGTATATTATCCTTCAACAAAAGATAGCTTAATTTCAAATGGGCTCACACTCCATTGACTAAGAACGCATTCTAATACCCATCATCAACATTAACAACATGACAATTCTTTCGAATCTGCCCATCACGCCCACTCAAAACCCCAACCAAGCTCATCCTCAACATCGACTCAGCAAAGTCATCATAGAACAAATTCGTATCATAACTGTATTGTCTCACCATATGAGCTGCGTAGCTGTCGGTCATTAGACTATGGTCCGACTCCAAAAGCCCCACGCCACTTACCAAGTTAGTGTAATACTCATTGTCGAACCTGTCAACAGTGACCACATCCAGTGGGGCTAAATTGGCGTTGGTGCCGTCGTTTCTGTTGGGGCACATGGATTGCAAGTCGGAGAGCATGGCTGCGTTGATGTCAGGGTCGGGCTGGCCGGAGCCCTTGTAGTTGAAGAGGCGAAGCTTGAATGTCACGCAACGAGCGAAGCCGATGGTGTGCGCGCCTGATAGAACCACGAGGTCCTTTAAATCGAGGCCCTTTGAGGTGAACTTGGCTGTGTTGTTCTCTAGAGATGCCTTGGGGGATGGAAGCTGTTCCAAGACGGATTTTTTGCTTGCGGTTAAGCCATCTCTACGTCCTAGTGGAAGGTTCCAAGATGGCCCTCCGACCTAAGTGGTGAAATTAATACTCTCGCGTTAGTTGAAAAATAGACAATTTGGGTCGGCTAGTAGATTGACATTTTTTTTATTGGGTCAACTTGACCAACTTGAAAATAGGGTTACAAATCAAGCATATCCTACATTACTATTAAGAATATTTGACGTTTGTAATCGATATTAGTGATGCATTGTGACTTGTGAATTGTGAATGTTTGATATATTTGAGTTTTAATGAGATTTTGATTATTAAGTTAAAAAAGAACAACCCGACTACTCAACTCAACCCAACCCGAAAATTAGTTAGGTTGGATTGAGTTGTGAATTTTACGTGGGTTGCTCGTCACTAATTCAACTTACTCGAAACTTTTCAAATTCACTTTAGGCAAGAAAATAAGAAATGAAATGGGTATAAAATAAAGCAGAAGAAAAAAACATTCAACCAACAAGTTATAAGTAAAGATGACTTTACCAGATACACCGCTTCTCTAGCTGCAAGACCTAATATATCAACACATGAAACTGTCTCTGGACAATATGTTTCAACATCCGCTTTAATGACATCAATCACTTCAAACCCTCGTAGCGATTTCACATTCCCCGGAGCATTTTTCTCACCTTTCATGTCTTTAGTATCATCAAGTAGCACCGACGCTTCACATCCCTAAAACAGCACAAGAACAGAATAATTTCATCATCATCATTATCAACATAAAAACGTATAAATGGACTTTACATACGTCTACAATACAGTCATGGAATTGCAATCGTAGTAGTGATGCAGCAATTCTAGAGTCGTTTTGTACAGCTCCCCAAACACGATATCGAATTATCATTGGCAAACGAGGGCATGATTTGTCATAAAAATCATAACTGAGCTCATTGTAAGCTTTCTGATAGTTATAATTATAATTAGGGGCAGAGAGAGCTTGAATGAAGAAGAAAATTGGAAGAATTAGGAAGAAAAAAGAGAGGGTAATGGGAGAGTTTGGAGCCATTTTTTTAGTTGATAAATATGAAGATTTTCATGGTTTGGTTTTATAGGCAATGAAAATTGGATTCAAAACTTAGGTTTTTTGAGTGAGATCAATAGTGGCCTCCCCACTAATTATAGCATAAAACAAGATCAAGTTGGCTAAGGGAATAATTAATAATGTTTAATGAACATGATTAACATATCCTTTCACTTTTATTTATTTTATTTGTTGATTGTTGATTAAATGCGCTGGCCATTTTGATTTGGAAAAAACTTGCATGCTTACCTAATATTATATAATTTAATCCCATTTATAACGGTGAGAATCCTACATTGGTTGGGGACACAATCCCACATTGGTTGGGAGGAGAATGAAACACCGTTTAGGTGTGTGGAAACTTTTCCCTAGCAGACGCGTTTTAAAGTCTTAAGAAACGTGGAAGGGAAAGCCCAAAGAGGACAATATCTCCTAGCGGTGGACCTAGACCATTACAAATGATATCAGAGCCAGACACTGGACTATGTGCTAGGGAGGAGGCTGTTTCCCGTAAGTGGGGTAGACACGAGGCGGTGTGCCAGTATGGACGCTAGGCCCCAAAGGAGGGTGGATTTGGTGGGGTCCCACGTCAATTGGAGAAAGGAACGAGTGCTGACCAGGACGCTGAGCCTCGAAGGGGGTGGATTGTTAGAATCCCACATTGGTTGGAGAGGAGAACGAAACACCTTTATAAGGGTGTGGAGTGGAAACCTTTCCCTAGTAGTAGATAGTAAGGGTGTGGAGTGGAAACCTTTCCCTAGTAGTAGATAGTAGTAGACGTGTTTTAAAGCTTTGAAGGGAAAGTTCAAAGAAGACAATATCTGCTAACGGTGGGCCTGGCCCGTTACAATAATGATTATGAATGTGTAGTTTGGTCCGTATTCGAGCCTAACTTAACTCAACAAAATACTATTCTCATTGCCCAGTTTATGGTTTTGATCCTCCTATTGTAATTGTTGTGACTTCGACATTCCTCTGTATCATCTACAACATGGTAACATCGAGATTCCTCTGTATCATCTACAATATGGTAACATCGAGATTCCTCTGTATCATCTACAACATGGTAACATCGACATTCCTCTGTATCATCTACAACATGGTAACATTAACTACTTGTCTTAGTATGCTTTGTCCCGACTCACAAGCTTCCTAAGAAAATTTCTAGAAGATCACCTAATATAAGATGGTTCTAAACTAAGCACATTTAACTTTGGAATTTTTATAATTGAGCCACCAAAAAATAAGATGAACCCTGCTGTCCATTCTTTTAAGTTTGTTTCTTAACTATCATATTCTCATGATTACTCTCATTTGCATGTGGTTTTCGTTCCTTCATTTACCCATTTTTCACTCAGGTCTCATAACCTACTAGATTCTGTCTTGGTTTGTCTCCAAGCTACATCCTACTAGGGGAGGTTCTACTATGATACCATCTGTAATAGCTCATGTTCAAAATTCAAGTCAAGATTCGATACCTAAAGACACCGACATTTCCTTCCATCTCCTCCAACATGATTACGATACCTAGTTGTCTTGTCTTGAACTGATTCTAAGAATGAAGATTATTCCCACAAACCAACACGGAACCTTTTAACAAACTTTCTAGAAAAAATCCTAAGAAATCACCCAATATAGAATTTCTCCAAGCCAAACATATTTAGTTTTAGAATTTCTATGATCCGAGCCATCAGAAATGAAGGTGCACATTATTTGTATAAGTAAATACTATATAACCATCATATCATCACTATCACTCTCATTTGAAATTGGATCAGTTCTTTTATGTACCTTTCCTTTTTAATTGAGTCATGCTCAAATAAGTGTATTATGTTGTTTTATTGAAAAAAAAAAATTCTTTGTAAAATGTTTTCGTGCAAAGGTTTCCTCAGGCCAGACGGAGATTGGCCCTCAAGTGCAAAGGCAGAAGGGAGCTTGACTACAAGACCCACCCGTCGAGCAGGGACGAAAGTCGGCCTTAGTGATCCGACGGTGCCGAGTGGAAGGGTCGTCGCTCAACGGGTAAAAGTTACCTGGGGCTGTAGTATGTTCCAAGGGATGGGCTGTTGACTTATTGAGAAATTTTGAAAAATGACTTTTTAATATGTATGCAAACACCATAATTTTTTATATTTAATTTGTGAGATCCTACATCGGTTAGAGAGGAAAAACGAAACACATTCTTTATAAGAAGAGTGTGAAAATCTCTCCTTAACATACGCGTATTAAATTCGTGAAGCTGATGGCGAAACATAATGGGCTAAAGCGGCTTTATCTACCCGCAGCCGCCTCAGACTCATACATTATTCATTAGTCAAACCTAACTACAAATAAAATAATCTTAGATATGGTTTGTGGGATGTCATAAAGGACAACGATAATGGTACTTGCAACACTAATCTAAATATCAGATTAAACTTAATAAGGGAATAAGAATAAATAATTCTAAGAAATATCCACGTGGATGAAGAAAAAAACCCTAAGAAATATCACTTTGTTAAAAAGAAAAAAAAAAAAAAAAAAAAACTAAATATAGTGCTTAGTTAAGTTTCTTTGTATTTTACCTAAGTGAAATCTTTAAATTTTATCCAAGGTTAATTAATGAATTAAATTTGACTAAATTATCGTGAGGGACGGGTGAAAAAAGCTTAGGAGAGTTATCTCGTGACTTTTTTGTGATCATTTGCTTATAAGATAGAACACGTGAAATTTGGTTGAAAATGATTTCATTGGGTTATGTTATGTTATGGGGAAGGTGTAAAAGGTTTAGAAGAATCGACTTTGGTTGAATTTTCGAAGAGGTCCTTGTGAAGTTGTTGCGATCTTTTAGCTTATAGGATCTGTAACGTTTTCATATTTCTGTGATTTGTATTATGTATTGTGCTTGTTGCGATCTTTTAGCTTATAGGATCTGTAACGTTTTCGTATTTCTGTGATTTGTATTATGTATTGTGCATACTTGTTGCTAGGAGCGTATTGAACAAACTAAGGTCGAGACAATAACTTCAACAAATAGCAAAAGAAATGATGAGTAAATTGCTTGACCCTGATCGTGGACATCTAAGAGCACTTGAGTTTGGTTTAACTCATTCAAAATTATTTTGATGGTCTCAATGTTCCTCTACGACATGTACACGTTATCCACTTGACTCAAACTAATTATAAGAGTAAAAATTATCTCTACAGATCATCACGTTCTTTTAGCATGTTTTGTCATCACTCACCTATTATCTTGAGAAATTTTCAAAAGGTCACTCATCATCATATTGATCTATAGTGCAGTTCTTATGATTAAGTCTCCGAAAAAAATGATATATCTTGTTGAATTAGATAGTAGCTATAAATTCTTTTAAGATCTTTAAGATCATCGTCATTTGAATATAATCTCGATTCATTCATGTATCTCTCCTTGACTCGAATGATACTTTTTAACGCTTTCGAAAGATAATAAAAAGCGAAAAATTGAGTGGAAGTTTTAGAAACCAAAACTCTTAATGCCACTTTATATTCCACATGTGTCATCCACTTTAACACTTACACAAGACAACACCCACTTTAATAATTATCTTAGTACTCTTTTTGGGCATGAGATGACCACATTTTCAATCAATATTTTGGATATACATGAGAAAGTGATATTATTTTAAAAAATATCACGTTACAATATACCTAAGATATTCAATATTCGTAATATAAATAATATAAATTCTAACAATGGATTTTATAAAACAAAAAAAAAATGGTTAGAAACTTTGTGGTGCTGACATTTTATTGTCGACCTAGAGAATTATCGAATTTAGTTCACTTCTAGTCACTTCGTTCAACAGAATTGTTGTTATGAATTTGGCCTCACAGGAAGATAGTGTCACAGTTTGCCGCTTCTGGGATTGTCAAAAGATTAAATTTTTGTTGCGATAAAATGTCATTTTTATAGTGCTTTTTCTATTGTCAATGTCTCCAGCTAAATCACTATCGGTAAAACCGGCTAGTTCTTTAAGACCTTGCCCTTTTTGATACTTCAACCCGTAACTTGTAGTTATCTTCACATAGTGGAGAGTATGTTTAACCGCTTGATGATGCATCATTGTGGGATTTTCCATGCCTACTCACCATTCCAATAGCATATGAAAGGTCCATACGAGTATGAGTCAAGTACGTCAGACTTCCAATGATGCGCCTATACTTAGTGAAATTCACCAAGCTTCATTCAACATCTTTCTCGAGTTGTAACTTTGCTTTCATGGGATACGTAGCTGGGTTGTGTTGGATGATGAAAGTCCCACATCGACTGATTTAGGGAATGATCATGGGTTTATAATTAAAGAATACACTCTCCATTGGAATGAGGCCTTTTGGGGAAGCTCAAAGCAAAGCCATGAGAGCTTATGCTCAAAGTGGACAATATCATACCATTGTGGAGAGTCGTGTTCGTCTAACATGGTATTAGAGCCATGCCCTAAACTTAGTCGTGCCAATAGATTGGTAAATCCTCAGAAATGTCGAACAAAGAATCAAGCCTCCTCGAAGGCTGTCAAAAATGACTAAAGACTCCGAAGGAGTCGAGCCTCGATTAAGGGGAGGTGTTGGATGATGAAAGTCCCACATCGACTGATTTAGGGAATGATCATGGGTTTATAATCAAAGAATACACTCTCCATTTGAATGAGGCCTTTTGGGGAAGCCCAAAGCAAAGCCATGAGAGCTTATGCTCAAAGTAGACAATATCATACCATTGTGGAGAGTCGTGTTCGTCTAACAAGTTGCACTTTACCATCTTAAGTTGATGCAACACCTTCTTAGCATAGGCTAATTGCTTTAGCACGATACAATTTTTCATTTGGTCCACTTCAATACTAAAGTAGCACGTGAGTAACCCGAGATCAATCATCTCAAATTCTTTCATCATTTTCTGCTTGAACTCTTTGATGCATTCCACACTTGTATTAGTGGTGATCAAGTCGTCAACGTACACGCCAACTATGAGTGTTCCAGTTCCATTATTTCTTGTATAAACACTTTGTTCTTGCGAGCACTTCATGAAGTTTAGAATTTTTAAGCTCTTGTCCAGACGTATGTTCCACGTGCTCGGTGTTTGCCGTAAGTCATAAAGGGTTTTTGATAACTTGTACAATTTGTGCTCTTCAGTTTTGATGATGAATCCTTCAGGTTGGGCAACATACACTTCTTCTTGGAGGTCCCCATTTAGGAACAATGATTTGACGTCCAAGTGATGGACCTCCGGCCCATATTAAGCTGCAAGGGAAAGAATCAGCCTTATAGTGTCCAATCTAGCAATAGGCGCAAAAACCTCCTCAAAATCAATTCCTTGTCGCTGCACGTATTCCTTCGCCATGAGTCTTGTTTTATGCTTAATGACACTTTCTTTGCTATTCTTCTTCAACTTAAACACATACTTCAAACTGATGGGTCTGTGTATCGGTGGTACGTTAGTCAGTGCCCACGTCTTGTTCTTCTCAATGGCTTCAAGATCTTTTTGCATGACATCCTGCCACGTCGTTTTAGTTACTGTCTCACAGTAAATTTTCGGCTCCTCACCCGCAATTAACACTAATTCGTCGAGATCCAAATTTTTTTAAAGTATATTTACATAAATTAAAAAAGTAATGGAATTTTTTTGTTAAAAAGAAATATTATTTTTGA
Source organism: Cucurbita ficifolia (assembly GCA_033971965.1). Taxonomy (NCBI): domain Eukaryota; kingdom Viridiplantae; phylum Streptophyta; class Magnoliopsida; order Cucurbitales; family Cucurbitaceae; genus Cucurbita; species Cucurbita ficifolia. The sequence goes on from CM066963.1 coordinate 2,477,495, forward strand.
GGAAGTGTTGGAAGATAGATAATTATTTATTATCCTAGAAGGAAGTGGTATTCCTATTCCTATTCCAACACATTATGTCATAATATCTGAGTGGACACTAAATGGTGTCTAGTTTAATTTTGTTGTATAAATAAATAGTATTCTTAGTGCTTCAACTACTTGACATCCATATTTGAGAGAGTATTCAAAACGTTAAATTAATACTCAACATTCACCTCATGATACTCATGATTCAATTGAGTCTCTTTTAAAAACCTCAAAGTAAAGAAAAAGTGTTCAATTCTTATAAAGTTTGGCCTAAAAGATACTCTTATATATGTTCTTATATATGTTCTTAGATTATCTTTTCAAAATCTCAATCATGGTGTCACTTTGAATCAATTTGATCTACAAAAAGTTTGAACTAAAATAGTATGATAAACCAATTTCAATTGTCTTCTTATTTATTTATTTATTATTATTAATTTGCCCTACAAGATTAGGTCATACAAATGTAGAGGTCTTCTTCAAAAAAAAGTTATTTTGTCTTTTATCTTGGAATGGTTCTATATTGGCGTTAGTTGTTAAGATTTTATTCCACAATATTTCCACATAAAATCCTCTCTCTAAAACAAAGTTCATTTGAAAATGATGTGGGTATGTAATGGTTGTAAATGGTCCTAAGTTTTGATTTTATTTGGTTATTTGGATTAGATTTGATTGGGTTATTTAAATTAGATTTAATTTGGTTATTTGGATTAGATTTAGTCATACCACGGTTATATATCTGTATTGGACATTGAAATTTGATATCGGGATTTGGGAGAGTTTTGAGTGTCACATTGTATTTTCTTGAGTGACATATTGGTGAGGGTCTTTGTAGTGTGAGAGTGAGGTATTCACTCGTAACACTTTGTTTGTTAGTGATTGGTTGCTACCCGTGGATGTAGGGGAACTTCTTCCCTCCGAACCACGTAAATATCTTGGAGTTTCTTTGTGTAATTTTGTTCTTTGGTGTTGTGAGTACATTTGTTCCGCTTTGGCGCAAAACAATTGGTATCAGAGCCTGTGGTATTTGAGGTATTGTGAAAGTTTTGGCCTCATCGACCACTAGACGTGCTCACAATCGTGCTTATTTTCTTGAAAAATCAATTTTCAAGAATTGTGGTTTTTAGTTACATCCACATTACCTATTACAAATGGCAGGGTCATCTGGAATTAAATCACGGTGTGGATCTAGATTTTTGAGTTCTAATCTCGAAGTAATGACAGGGTCATCTGGAATTAAATTACGGTGTGGATCTAGATTTTTGAGTTCTAATCTCGAAGTAAGAAATTTGATGGAACCAATAATTTTGGTGTTTGGCGAGCCGAAGTTATCGATTTGCTGGTCATGCAAGATCTTGATGCTTCTCTCCAAGAGGTGATGCCTGAAGACATGACAGAAGCAGAATGGACGAAATTAAATCGGCAAGCTTGTGGAATTATTCGATCATGTCTTAGCAAGGATTAGAAATATCCATTTATGAAGGTAACCATGGCGAAAGAACTATGGGACAAGCTTGAGGCGACATATATGCAAAAGAGTGGAAAATAAACTCTATTTGAAGAAGAAACTCTTTCGTTTTGATTACAAGAAGGTATCTCAATGGCTGAGCATTTGGATGATTTTAACAAAATCATCATTGATTTGTACAATCTTGATGTTTTGTTCAATCTTGATGTTAAGATTGATGACGAAGACAATGCGCTGTTATTATTAAATTCTTTGCCGGAATCCTACGAGTTTTTAGTAACGACCCTACTACATGGAATCACTAATATTGATTTTGAAGATGTTTCGAATGCCTTAATAAATAATGAGATGCAAAAGAAGGATAAGGAGACATATCAAGACTCTAGCTCAAATGTTCTCACTGCTTGTGGAAAGACTTCTACTTGAAAAAGGAGAGAATGTGGAGAGTCCTGATCAAAGTCGAGAGGTAGATCTGATAATTGGAGAAAACTTTATAAAAATAAGTGTGCATATTGTTGACAGAAAGGCCATTGGAAGAAAGATTGTCCGATCTTAAAAGAGAAGGGGTCGAAGTCCAATGTGGTTAGAGATGACGACACTGATACAAATGATGCCTTGACAATCTCCCTATCAGTCAGCCAAACCAGTGAATGGATTCTTGATTTTGGGTGCTCCTATCATATGTGTCCCAACAGAGAGATGTTTTGGGACTTCAAAGAGTTCAATGGTGGAGTTGTCTATATGGGCAATGATAGTACTTGCAAGATGACGGGAATCGGCTCAATACAAATCAAGATGTTTGACGGGGTTATACGAAAACTCAATGATGTGAGGTATGTCCTTGACTTGAAAAAAAATTTGATTTCCCTTGACGTTTTGGATGCGAGTGGTTATCGTATCATTTTGGAAGGAGGAAATTTGAAAGTAGCTCGTGGAGCTTTGGTGGCAATTAAAGGAACTAGAAGAGGTAGCATATACTACCTCAACGGAACCACAATAATTGGGCATGCTGCTGTGGCAAGTTCGAAAGAACAAGACATATCGAAATTATGGCACATGAGACTTGGGCATGCTGGTGAGAAGGCGCTTCAGACATTGGTGAACCAAGGAGTCCTTAAGGGTGCCACAACTGGTAAAATTGATTTCTGTGAACATTGTATATTTGGTAAACAAAAAAATGTGAAGTTTGGTACATCAATACACCAAACAAAGGGCATTTTGGATTATGTTCACACTGATGTATGGGGCCCCACGAAGAATGTCTCATTGGGAAGAAAGAGGTGGTTTGTCACCTTTATTGATGACTACTCGAGGAGAGCTTGGATGTATCCCATGAGGCACAAAAACGAGATTCTCCAAATCTTCCTAGAGTGGAAGAAAATGGTAGAGAATCAGACAGACAAGAAAATCAAAAAGCTGAGATCAGACAACGGTGGAGAATATACTTATATCCATTTCTTAAAGTATGCCGAGATGAAGGGATCGTTCGACACTTCACTATTCCTGGTAAGCCACAACAAAATGGAGTTGCTGAGAGAATGAACCAGACATTAATAGAGAAGGTTCGATGCATATTGTCTCAAGCAGGATTGAGTAAGGCATTTTGGGCTGAGGCTCTATGCAGTTCACTTGGTGAATCGTTTACCTGTTTCTGGAAATGGTGGGAAAACTCCGCTTGAGGTATGGTCAGGTACTCCTGTTAGTGATTATGATAAATTGCATGTGTTTGGGTGTCCAACTTATTATCATGTGACAGACTCAAAGCTGGATCCTAGAGCAAAAAAAGCTAAGTTTATGGGCTTTAGCAAAGGCGTGAAGGGCTATAGGTTATGGTGTCCAGAAACAAGTAAGATTGTTAATAGTCGAGATGTGACATTCGATGAGTCTAGAATGTTTTTGCAGAAAATTGAAAATAATGGCGAGGCATTGAAGCAGGTGGAGAAGGTGGTGTTCTCTCCTGATATGGTTGCTCCTACTGAAGAACCTATTGATCAGATAGATAATAACTTTGATGTCTTAGAACAGGAGGAGCAAAGCCTTGAGGAGCAAACCCATGTAAATGAAAGAGTGGAGGAACCTGAGTCCATCGTCGGGAATAGACCACGAAGGGAAATTCGAAAACCTGCAAGGTTTGATGATATGATAACATATGCTTTCCCTTTGATGGAGTTCCCAACAACTACAAAGATGTTATCCAAAGCCCGGATAGATTGCATTGGCAAGAGGCTATGAATCAGGAGATAGATCATTGGAGATCTTATGACAAGGTGGAGATGGTTGTAAATTGTCATAAGTTTTGATTTGATTTGGTTATTTGAATTAGATTTGATTTGGTTATTTGGATTAGATTTAGTCATACCAGAGTTATATATATCGGTATTGGACATCGGAATTTGATATCGGGATTTGGGAGAGTTTTGAGTGTCACATTGTATTTCTTGAGTGACATATTGGTGAGGGTCTTTGTAGTGTGAGAATGAGGTATTCACTTGTAACACTTTGTTTGTTAGTGATTGGTTGCTACCCGTGAATGTAGGAGAACTTCTCCCCTCCGAACCACGTAAATATCTTGGAATTTCTTTGTGTAATTTCGTTCTTTGGTGTTGTGAGTACATTTGTTCCGCTTTGGCGCACAACAGTAATATACATATATATATATAGAAGGGTCGTTGAGCTTAGTTGAGTTATGAAGTCGGGAATTAATAAATTTGTGTTTAGAGTTTTGAGTTCTTTAGTCTAGGTTTAAGAAATCTTATTTAGGGCGTTGAGTTGCTTGGAATTCTTAAGTTTGTATTTATGAAATTGGGTGTTAAGTTGTTCGGAGTTACGAAGTTTGGGTTTAATAAGTCTTTGTTTGGAGTAGTGAGTTGTTTAACCTCTTCTCATTAAATAAAATGTTGTTGACCAATCCCAACATAAAGATTACAACTTAATTGCAGTACTTTAACCGTCCAGACTTGATTCCATGGTCTACTCAGCTAACATCATCATCTATATATGAGACTCTGACTCTTACATTTACCTAAAAAGATGTTAAACATAAGTTGAGTATTTAAAAAATACCTAATAAGTTACTCAATTGTTGAGGTCGAAAAATGCAATCACATGCAACATGATTCATGGCCGGACCTATTTTTCATGACCATTCTTTGAGAACTACTTTCTTTTCTAGATAGAGTTGGATGCATAATACATATGTACACATGGTTCATGCATGTGCACATGATCTTACTAGGTGGGTTTGTTTACGTACCCCTTGGCCTAATACAAGCTAGCATATGCTCACATGGTTGAAAATCAACAAAAAAGAAAGAAAAAAAAAAGAGCACATATCATTTCATAGTGTAAACATCCGTACAAAAGGAAGTAATTTATTATCCCGACATATAACATACATGAGGTCCAACATTTTAAACCATAGTACATGGTTATGATCCACATCATGCTTTCAAACATTTCGTGACATCAATTTCCTATGAAACATACATACATGAGCATAACACATCATTCATGGTTCATCAAGTGTCTCATAGAGCATAACGTGATCATAGTAACATAACATTCATGAATCATACACTAAAAGTACATGCATCACAAACAATTCATAAGCATATTTTATCACAAGTAGAGACATATAAGCCACAAGTTAAATGTTAGTAATATATATAGCATACAATTCATTCAACCGAGCCTAAAAAGCATTCTAAGAGTAAACTCACTTATTTTGTTGACCTAAGTCGAACTCACTAAATTTTCTAAGTCAATGTTCATTTGATCCTGTTAGTCGAAATTTAGATATGAAGCTTAGGCTCAATTAGTGGTTAGGGTTTGAAGTAGAGGTTCGTAAAAAAATGACGGAGATTTGTTCCTCGAACGCAAATAGAAGTTAAATGTTGAAAGGTAGCAACATTGTGATCATGATATAAGTTATTGGGTAAAAAAAAATTGTTTTAATATACTAAAATATTTAACCTCAAGATTTTAAAACAGGTCTAGTAGAGGTTTCCACACCTTATAAAGAATGTTTTGTTCCCTTCTCCAACCGACGTGGATCTCACAAAAATCGACACACAAGATATCTTTCATCTTGCACTCATGATATATGTACTTAATTTTCATGGCCTTGAATTATTTACACATTACCTGTCCATTATTTGAATCAAATCTAGATTTTATATGGCTAAGTAATATCGAGGTTGAGCTTAGAGTTGGTTGAGCTTTAGCAAACCCTATGAGATTTATACCGAGGTTGCACTTCGAGGGATATGATGATGATGAGAGACTAGCAGAAACGACCAACCAGAAGACCAAGAGAACTTAAGAATATTCTGAGGGCTAGAGGTCCATATAGCATCAAGAATCGAGAAAATCGAATGAGTAAACCTAGGGTGTAGCCTAGGAAGTGCCTATACGGGAGAACAAACTCCCAGATGAGAATAAAATACTGAACTAACTAACTAAGATTAATGAAATCTGATAATAAACTATGAACTATCAACAAATTGCTTACTTAGTATGGAGGCACACGTGGGTTGTTGTTTCTACTTATTTTAAATCATGTATTTTAAATTGTTTGATCTTATAGTGGTGAATTTTAGTGGTCTTTTTTTGTTTTAAGCAAAATTTTCATTACTATTTTAATTGAATTTCAAAGTGCAGGCACGTATTTAAATGTTTTAAATTTTACGCATTTTTACTTATTTTCACGTCAGTGAGTAATGATCCGTGGTTCAAGTACCTCGAAAAGCGAGTCGTTACAAATTGGTATCAGATCTCTAGGTTGATAGGTTCTCTATACAGTTTAGATAGAGTTCTAGAGTTCTCTATAGCCCAACTCGACCACGCTCCATCGCGACAAAGTAAGTGCAATAAGAGAAAAGATCACTCCGTAAACGGAGAGCGGGAGTAATTAGCCTTGAGATCCTTCCATAGATAAGAAGAGTCACTGTTACGAACCTCTTGGGATAGTTTAAGCATGGAAATTGCTTAGATGTATAAATAGAACGAACAAGAGATAATTTTACACTCAATCAAGCCGGTAATTGTTGATATGGCGTCAATTTGAGTTTAAAAAGGCAAGACCATCACCTCGATATTAAAAAGGAGAATTAAATTTAATACACAATGAAAGTTATCTCTTTTAATGAAGTGAAACCTATATAAATAGTTTTACAAACCTTTTTGTATAAGAATTAGAAGACCTTTTTCTTCTCATCTATCCCATGCTCAACAAATTGTTCTTCAAGTCTGGTACATAAAATACCTTGGTGATTACGTGCTCACAGCCATGTTTGAGTTGTCACCCAGCTTCATAGTTTGTCGAAACTTCTCATCAATATGATAGAAAAGTTCTTTTCAGCTTTCTTCTCATCTATCCATTAATAGCATCTCTTCATTGGTTTCTGCATAATTTACTCTGTCATTCTCTCTTTTATGCACGGCAGTTGTAACATTCCACGGTTGATTTGTCAAAACTTTGTCGACCTCTCCCTCTACTGTCAAAACTTCCATCATATGTGACTTTTAGAGCTTTTTCTTTCTCACAAACATGGTCATTCATGCGTTGCTCGTGCACTAAGGGACTACTTTGTAACTCATCAATGGATAAGGAATCCAAATCATTAGATTCATCAATCGAGCAAACGGCATAGTCGAACTTAGAAGTCATAGATCTTAGGATCTTTTCTATGATGTCAATGTTTGTCATCTTCTCTCCATGAATTTTATTTCTATTGGCAATTATGAGAGTTTGAGCAAAGTAGTCTCGATGTGAAGAACCTTCCACTTTTTGCGAAGAGCTTGCAATTATGCACGTTGACTCGAGTTGTTCCGTTCCCTAATACTTTTGTTTCAAGGAGTCTCAAATATATTTGGTTGTGTCTTTCTTCAAAATAGTTTCTAGAGTTGGATGATCTCTAACTTGGAATAGGCTTTTAAATTCTTGAACTTGATCTTCAATTGCTTTCTTTTGTCCTTCTAAAAGAACTACTCATTCTGCTGCTCCATCATCATAGACTAGTGATCATAGTATTCATCCAACTTTGGAATCGATGGCTTCACAAAACTGTGATCATAGTATTCATCCAACTTTGGAATCGACGGCTTCACAAAACTACTCTCTGCATTGTCGTCATATCATAGACGACTGCTTTTCAAGGTGAGTAGGCTCTGATAACCAATGTAAAAAAAAAAAAAAAAAAAAAAGAGAAAACTAAACTAAATATATAATCAAATCAAAGTTATCTAATTAATGAACTGGAACAGCTATATAAATAGTTTTTACAAATCAACTGAAAAGAGAAAAATTAGCTAAATAGTAACAGCTAGCTAACTAACTGAGAGCTCGCAAGGTAAGATTCTTAAACGAACCTCTCCATATCTGAACTATTATTGAATTAATCGTGTTTTGAAATACCGATATATTCATCTAGGAATAATTCTCCACAGGATCTATGAAAAAGTTTGGCCGAAACCTGGATCCGAAGACAAAAATGTGAGAATCGTAGAACAGTAAAATAAAAAATGAACATTTCCCGACGCTCAGATCTCATTCCATGTTGAGGCTAAAATCATGAAAAAAATATCAAGACATAGCTTGTAACCTTATCTAAAATTTTCATGAAGGAATCAACTTAATTTGAGTTCTCAATCAAAAGTTATGAAAATGGGAAACAAATAAAATTGATCGAAAATCTTCTATGATACGGATTGTAGGAGAGAAAAAAAAAATTGGCAGCCACGTGTCGATCGGCAGGGAGTGAAGTGCGGCTCAACAGGCGAAGGACACGCGTCGAGCATCGGCTAGAGCAACGCAGCTCCAGCGAAACGGCGACATGTATCGCCTGCAAGCCCTCCAGACCCGTGGATCGACCCAACCCGACCCGCAACCCGTCGGCCCAGACCATTCCGCAGTCCACCCAAGTGAATCGAGCCGCCAACCTGAACTGAATCGAACCGCGACTGCACAGTAGGCTCGCGCATGCGGTACTCACGCGTGAAACCTGTGAGTAGACATTCCCTCGGCGTGTGAGGCACATGGTCGGCGCGTATAAGACCCGTTTTTGTCCGTTTGCTGTTTGTCCGATTTCCATCCCGATTTCAATTCTAACGATGTTTTTAAGTGAATAGAGACCTAATCGAGAAAAATTAGTATTTTTAGACAACTTATAGGCGTAGAAACCCTAGCGAAAGGGCACTCGTCAACCATGTAAGTCACTACCCGGTATTTAGGAAGAAATACTTGTGTAGGATTCGCTTGGATTGCATGCATGCTTTATATTTGCGTTTAGATGGTAGCTTTCTATGAATGAGATTAGACAGATTGATTGTTATGAGCGTATTATGTGAAATATTATGTGAATTATCTAAGTGTTGCAATCATGCTTTAAGCTTTCATATGCATATGTCTAATTCATGTTGGAATTGTGAACTCCGCGTTCCGGGAGCTTGATGGATGACTTCGCCCCATTGAGTGTGAACTCCGCGTTCCAGGTGCTTGATGGAGGTCATCGCCCCGTTGAGCATGCGTGTCTAATTTGCATGAATTATGTATGATGATGTTAGATGGCGGTTGCATGCACACTCTATTATTTTCCATGACCCATTACTATGATAAGCCTAGGGATCTGTGGTTAGAAGTGACAAGTCACTCAGTCAAGACCTAACCCCCTATGAACCTAACAGATTACTATGGCAATGAAGTACCTTAGGAGCGTTCTTAGGCTGCTAGTTGTGTGAACGGTATCTATAGCTTCGTGGGAGGACCAGGAGTTCCTGATCCGTCCTTACTTCTCCTAGCCATTTCGCATAGGAAATGTGTCCCTACGTCGTACAGCCCATTAGCTGCATGGGAACAGATTGGGTCGCGGCCCCTAGGGAGACTATATGGGCTTAGGAGGTACTCAGCACACCCCTAGTCTAGGTACCATGTAGTCTCAAATAGTCATGCAGAGGTAGCGCCTCATAGAGAGACACTGGTCACTACAGCTCGGCATAAGAAACTCTTCGGTATCAAATGAAAGGACGGAGAACCAGTGAAGCCCCAAGGGACTAAGACCAGAACCAAATGTCCTAAAGCCAATTAGGGGCCCGTGGGAATCTGTTAAGCTTAGGATGCGATGAGAACCTACAAGTAGGTGGCTTACTAAGTATAATTTTATACTCATCCCAGTTTTTCTTTTTTTTAGGTGTTCGCAGGCTACCAATCGAGGTAGAGGAGCGTTCGAGAGCTGTGCGGTCACAGAGGGGTCATTCCGGAGCGTCAATCCCTTTTCGATCTTTTGGCGTCTTTTGTATATTCCTTTTATATTTGTATTCCAAACTTCCCTTTTTTAAGTCTCTATTGGATTTTCATCTTTTATTTTACTTTTCTTTAAAATTCTTTTTTTTTTTTTTTGTATTTGGTTTCCCTTTCGTCTTTTTGGTCACGGTCCGATTTTTGAAGCCTCGAAAATTAGGTCATGACATTTAAAGTCGAAAAATTTAGAATTGGAAAACCTTAAGTTCGGACAATTCAAATGAAAATGTTGCATGAAAGGAAAGTTTCATCAACCTAATTTACGCAACTTAAAATAGGAAACCAACAAAAGTAGTTATTGGATAAGTTTCGGAGAGTCCTGAGAATACGGCGAACCATTCAAATTTATTTAGGTAAAATAGGAAACGAACAAAAGTAGTTACTGGAAAAAGTTCCCGAGAGTCCTGAGAATACGGCGAACCATTCAAATTTATTTAGGTAAAATAGGAAACGAACAAAAGTAGTTACGGGAAAAGTTCCCGAGAGTCCTGAGAATACGGCAAACTATTCAAATTTATTTAGGTAAAATAGGAAACGAACAAAAGTAGTTACCGGAAAAGTTCCCGAGAGTCCTGAGAATACGGCGAACCATTCAAATTTATTTAGGTAAAATAGGAAACGAACAAAAGTAGTTACGGGAAAAGTTCCCGAGAGTCCTGAGAATACGGCAAACCATTCAAATTTATTTAGGTAAAATAGGAAACGAACAAAAGTAGTTACGGAAAAAGTTCCCGAGAGTCCTGAGAATACGGCGAACCATTCAAATTTATTTAGGTAAAATAGGAAACGAACAAAAGTAGTTACGGGAAAAGTTCCCGAGAGTCCTGAGAATACGGCGAACCATTCAAATTTATTTAGGTAAAATAGGAAACAAACAAAAGTAGTTACTGGAAAAGTTCCCGAGAGTACTGAGAATACGGCGAACCATTCAAATTTATTTAGGTAAAATAGGAAACGAACAAAAAGTAGTTACAGAAAAAGTTCCCGAGAGTCCTAAGATTACGGCGAACCATTCAAATTTATATAGGTAAAATAGGAAACGAACAAAAGTAGTTACTAGAAAAGTTCCCGAGAGTCCTGAGAATACGGCGAACCATTCAAATTTATTTAGATAAAATAGGAAACGAACAAAAGTAGTTACAGAAAAAGTTTCCGAGAGTCCTGAGATTACGGCGAACCAATCAAATTTATATAGGTCTTCATCATATTGCTAGTTATAACACTACTTTCTTAAATTGTTTTCAAATGTTTTTCCAAAGCTTTCTCGCACCTCATTTTTCAAAACATATTTACAAGGAAACTAAATCATACACTATTTGTGTCATCAAAAGCTAAGTTAAGTCTCGATAGCTAAGTTAAGTCTCGATAGCTAAGTTAAGTCTCGATAGCTAAGTTAAGTCTCGATAGCTAAGTTAAGTCTCGATAGCTAAGTTAAGTCTCGATAGCTAAGTTAAGTCTCGATAGCTAAGTTAAGTCTCGATAGCTAAGTTAAGTCTCGATAGCTAAGTTAAGTCTCGAACCTATTTACAGAGAAACAAAATCATACACTATTTATGTCATCAATAGCTAAGTTAAGTCTCAAACCTACAAGGAAACTATATCATACACTATTTGTGTCATCAATAACTAAGTTAAGTCTCAAACCTATTTACAAGGAAACCAAATCATACACTATTTGTGTCATCAATAGCTAAGTTAAGTCTTGAACGAGTGCAATTGTGACACTAGGTTCAAGATGGGTCAACAATTGACACACAAACAATCCTTCATCTTCATCCTGCATTCATGATATCATATCTGTACTTCGAAAAATATAAGGGCTAGAAAAATAGTTGAAGTTGCTGGGAATGAGTGATGGCCAGCGCAACATTATATAAACCAAAATCCTATCAAACGTCTCCATTATTACCAAAAAAAACACAAGCATAGTAGCAGCAAAATAGTCAGTTTTTTCCACCCTACTTAACAACAACCAAAGAAAGGTTTCCCTACATTTCTCTATTCATTCAAAATACAGGTTTAGAGCTCAATGGCTTGCCTCGTCCCATGGTGAACCCTTTCGTCCCATCGGGCATTCTCGGACTCTTCGAAGTGAGTTTGGAAGATGCTTCACAAAGAACCTGGCTACTTGATTGCATAGCTGCCACCGGCAAGCTACAGCTACGATCGAGATGGCTATGAATTCGTCCACGACCCTTCCCACGGCCTCGTCCCCAACCCTTCTTAGCTGATGTAGAGTTCTCCTCGGACTAGTAAACCAGATGTTTCATGTCATTTGAGAATTACAAATCATTTAATCAAGGACGAAAAAGTTTTAGAAACGAAATACGTACACTGCAATCGTTCATCAGTTCAGTGATATTTGGCAGAGAGGACTCTTGTTCAGTGGATACAGTAGATGGTGAATCATCTTCATCCAGAATACTATCAAACTCGGATTTTCGAGTCTTCAGAACCGATTTCGGCTATCCAGAAATAATAATTAGAGTTGAACTAAGCAGGAGCATGTAAATAATGAAAATGCAGGCACATCGTCTTACTACACTTACCGAGCGTCTGAGCAATAGCCTTACTCGGAGCCCTTTCCTCCAGTTTCTCTCATCATTTAACTTCTCAGCCTAGCAGGCACAAAAAATGTGGGAAAGACAATAAAAAGATTGAAATACAAGAAACTCGATCGGCTATAGCATACAATAGATGCATACCGCTCTTTCAGCCAACTCTGCAGTCTCGTATTCCACAAGTGCATGAAGCTTCAAACAAATGAAGTAACAATGAGAAAAGGATTTTGAGGAGAAGTGCCTTGGATATACATTATAGTAAAGCATGATTCACAATACCTTGTTACTGATAAACAATTCGCCTTTAGAGCAGCACGGATTTGACTCCGGGGGATGGCAGATTCGGACGGTCTTCACACTGGTCAGATATCATCAATGAATGATGCTCAGTGAAGACAGTTTAAACATCTAATAGAACAAGGAATAAGACTGAGTGATGATGTCAATGAAACTACCTCCCGATGACGCTAAATATTTTCTCGAGGTTGTGGTGCGAGTGATTGTCGGGCAAATTCTCCACAACGACTGTACGGGACTGCAAATCAATGAACAAAAACATTACACCTTGCTAATCTAAAGATAAATGTTCTGCATCATTTGTACAATGGTTGATCTTACCAGCAATTCCTCTTTGTCCTTGTCCGTAAAGGGATGCTTACGCTTAACTTTCTTCCCATCAGCACTAACAACCTTCAGAAGATCATATATGAATCACATTAAATCAAGAATTCTTATTTTTCCAGAAAGAGTGGAAAATTGAGGGATTTACTTGAGAACTTACAAGCTTTGAAGAGGAGCGGAGAGCTTGAACTATCAAATTGTTGTTGGTTGAGAGAGACTTTACTTTTTTGGTAGACGAAATAACAGAAATTGGAACTTCACAAAGGGAAATGAAAGAACAACAAATCATAATTCAGTTAAAAAAACATATCGAAAATTTGAATTAACACATCCAGGTGATAGATTTCCAAAGATTATACCATAACCATCAGGATCTTTGCTAATGTTTTTTGCAAGAGATTCATTTGCAAGAAGACTCATGTCACTGAACTGATATTCTACCTGTAAAATTGAAATCATTCATAAGATGCTAAACTGATGTTCCAACTATGAACAACATAAATGGGATTATAGTCATAGAGAAGAACCTATGCATATCAAACCCTTTAAGTTCAAAGCATAAAGAAAGAGAGATCAAACACGTTAAGAAGGACTCCAAGGAGAAAACTAATGGAAAAGAAGTGTACCTTAAGAACATTATTACAGATAATCTTGAAGTGAAAGTCAAAATGATAACATGAACTAGTTACGAGCATGGCACATTGATCATCCAAATACAGAGTTCTAAAGGACTATCATATATTTACCAAAAAGCAAGAAGCATACGTATAATCAGAGTTTGGTGATTGATCATTCAGATGAACACAGAACAGGAAGCAGGATTATGGAATCAAACGACGAAATATAAGAGAAATCGAGACAAAAAGGAATCAAGAACAGAATGAAACAAGGTTACCTGTTTGACGATTTTTTGGTGAATGTCATCAGAACGGGGATTCTTAGAGAAATTAGGGAGGGGAATGGTGGGATTAGGGATCAAATAGGTGGGTTCTTGATCGCCAATAAAGAACCAGTCAGAAGTAGCAGGAGCCCCACCAAGAAAATGGAAATAGGGATGAAAATAGCCGGTAACAGGCACCTGAGTTTGCGATCTAGGGAAGAACTCAGGCGCTTGGGCATTGAATTTGAAGGAAAGATCACCATTGGTGTTACTACTACCAACACCAGCATCGCCATTAGCAGCTTCTTTGACGACCTCCATTTCAGGGTTCTGATTCACCTTCTTTTCCGGATTCGCTTCCGCCATATCTTCTCTGACTCCCCTCTTCCAGTTGCGTTAATCCGAAACAGGGTTTGGAACGCATAAGGGTTATGGAAATCTCAGTGTGTGTGTGTGTAAGATTTAGCCTGAAGTTTAGTAACTGAAATCTGAAAATCGACGCAGATTTCGCGCCCAAATATATGCATCTGGGGGCGATTGAAAGGAGGGTAGGATTTTGTGACAAAGGGCCGTTGGATTTGAGTTTGACTGAGGATTTGGAGGTGGGAATTTCGCCCAAGTGGCGCTCCATGCCTTCTCCCACCAAGAACTTCCCTCCCTTTCTTCCTTGTCGTCTCCGCTCTGCTTCAACGCCAATGTTTCTTTTACGGTCTCCCTAAAACGTGGCCTACAATTTTTTTTTTTTTTTTTTTAATTACAAAATTTAAATATTTTTTTATGGAAGATTTGATTAGAAAAACAAGAAAAAAAATAGAATCTACAAGGCCATAACTAAATCAAATCAATTTAATGAGTTTGAAAAATATTTGGAGATAATTATAAAAAGGCGATCTAATTCTTAGGAATGTCGGGTTAGTTCTCTCTTGCGTTATCAAGAGATAAGAACGAATCGGATCGACTCGACTGAGATGATAGATGGAATGCTTATCTTGTTTTATGATTTGCGGAGTATAGCTCACATCCAAACATCTGATTGGAGAACGGGGCAACCCCATGAAGCTTCGGCGGAAAGGGAAGGCCTGTCTAGCCGTATGCCCATGAGTGCAGGATTCTTCGAAAAAGTGCGGGCTGACTCGGAGACTTGGGACCTTGGCTTAGCAACGAATGAAGGGGAGCTCAAATAGCTTTCTTCCCCGATGACTTATGTAGTGGTTGGACGGCAGAAAGCTCATAATTTATATTTTATATTTTGCTTGTTAAATATTTAGTTTTAATGTGTGGAAATAAAATATTATTATTATACTACATATATTTGAATAATGAAGGAGATGGAACGAGATCATAAACTCATAAGGTGAAAAATGGAAGCTTGGATGAGTATGGACTATCCAAAGCCCAATTATTTCATTTTTATAAGCCACCAAGGTTTGGGCCTTTTGTAGAGTATTCATGTAAGTTGATAGTAGTTCGACCAATTCGGACTATCTAACCTAACTTGATTAGGTTGGTTTACATTTTTTTCGATTTGGGTTGGATTGAATTGTTTGAAAATTTGATATTTGGTTTGATTTGTCGGTTCACATTTTTTGTGGGGTCAACTTGACCAACTCGAAAATAGGGTTACAACTCAATCTAACTCTACCCTGCTTTTTAAAAAAATTAAGAATATTTAATGTTTGTAACGGACTAGTGATGTGCTATGACTTGTAAATATTTGATATTTGAAATTTATGAGATTTTAGTAATGAATATAATATGTATTGTTGATAAGTGTATTTTTTAAAATAATTAAAAAAACAACCCGACAACTTCGAAAATAGAAGTTTGTGTTGGGTTGGATTGGGTTGTGAACTCTATCCGAGTGAGTTATTTGAGTCATCAATCAAAAAATGGGTCCACCGGCCCCTTCCTCACACACACACGGTCTCCCTCATCCCCCAGTGCATCCCATCGACGACGTTGTCTTCTTGACGTTGCAACCATGCACAACTTACCAATGGAATTGTGTCACAGTTGCGACTTCGAAATCTCCTCTTCGTCAAGTTCATGCAATGAGGATTTGGCCCGAGCGACAATTGACATCATAGATGTAACTCCTTAGTACATCCTCATAAGATCTGTGTGATAGGTCGACAATCTAGAGTTCCTCTCACTAATCAACGTGGATTCTTGCCTTCATACTTCATTATACACAACGCCACAATCTTTTGATTTTCGTCAAGTTCATGACTTGTTTTAACTTCTAAGATTTTATTGAGAGTCTTAAAGGTTGAATTACAAGATGACGTAAAACAAAAAAGTAGGAGAGAGTAAAAGCATTCTAAAAAGATAACCATAAGAGAGTTGTTGATTCAACCACCGAGAGTTTGATTTCAGTCAAACTTCCCTCACAAAATTTACTCATAACTATGAGGACATTCAAATCGTTCATTTAGGCGGTTAAATCCATAAATAAAAGAAGTAAGAGTTTCGAGTTTTTAGTTTTGATTTTCCTCCCGATCCATTCTTGGAAGGATTTTGCACAATTTTTGTGAAGAAAGCTGGAGTTGAATCAGACTGAAAGTAAGAGTTTTGATGAGTCTCAAGAATGATGATTTTTTTTAGTTTTGAGCCTACTTTGAACGTGTTTATTTCTCTCTACAAATAACGAAATGGAATGAAAATATTTTTTAAATATATCAAATTGCAGCTCAATCTAATCGTAGAATTTTAAGATACCATCAATTTTGTGCCGCTGGTCAATTTTGAAACCAAATTTGGTGTCGATTCGTGGTCAAGGACATTTTTGTAAATAATTTTGAAATCCATGGAAACCCAAAGCAAAGTCACGAGAGCTTATGCTCAAAGTGGACAATATCATACTATTGTGGAGAGTCGTGTTCAACTAACCGTCTTTACTTAGGCATATTGGGCCCTTACAGTTTTGAACAATTCTATTTTTCTATTTTTCGTTTTCACTACGAAGAACAAAAAAACAAAAAACCAGATACAGATAGATCGTATTAAATCTTAGGAAGATGTAAAGAATATTCCATCCTCATATGGATCCAAACAACATCCAACCAATATAAGAGAGATGATTATGTATGAACATAGGAATCTCAAATTGGAATTTGTTCTCCATGTGATCACCAAAATAGACAAACACTTAGCCACATTTCCATGTGACATGGACAGACAACCACAAACTTCATCAATCTCCTCAAATTTCATAACACAACCACAAATATTATTATTATTATTATTATTTTGTTTTTTTATTTGAAAAATCTAGACAAAGATTTGATTAAACAAATTAACAAATATTCTTTACTTGTAGAAAACAAAATAATATATTGTTCCATCATTTTCACTTCTTTAACTTAAAAAAAATGAAGAAAAAAAAAGAGAAATTTCCATGTGGGCCCTTTCTCATTAAATCTTGCCTCGTCAAATTCTCTCTATTATTTGGTTGTGAGAAGGGTTTTTTTGTCATTTACTTGAGTGTTACATGTTCATCGTTTCCACCTTGGTTCGCCCCCAAATCACGTTGTACTGGGAGACTTTTCGACTTGGTACTGCCCACTACTCTCCCCTCTAAGTCCTACAAGGCTATGTGTTCCTTCTTATTATAGTTGAAGCACACCATGTTCCTAAATCTATACTAATTGTTGCAAACGGTCTTCTCATGGGATGTACCATAGGGGCAATCCTACTGTTGCCTCTATTCCTAGGTTTTCGAGGGCCCACCTTGAATCCATTGAGACTTTGACGGGGGTTGCAATGTTTCATCTTACTTCTTTGATGTCACACTTGCGAGTCTGATTCAAAAAGTATATTTGAATTTAGTGGTATTTGATCATCTAGCATCTCCATTAGATGAAGAGTTGTAGTATAACCTGAGACATATGGGCAAATACGATGCCCTTAACCTCATGCCTTAGGTCCTTCATGAAGCAATTTTCCTTCTTCCCTTATGTATCCACTATTCCAAGGAAAAAATGGGACACTCGGTTAACTCTCATTCGTAATCAACATATTTATCTCCTTATTCGAGCGACATGAACTCAACTGCTTTCTATATATGAGCCACTTACTTGAAATAAAGTGATCAGACTATTATCTCCACAAGGGACTGCAAGGCAGATTGCCACCATAGTCAAACGCCCACTCATAGCATGAGTATGACACACCTCACTTGATGTTCCTTGAGGCAATTCATATGTTAAAATATCTTCTCCATTATGAACAACATAGTTCGGTTATCACCAAGTCCTTGGGTGCTTCAACAAAGTACCGAGGGTCCCACCTCTTAAAATCTCTAGGGTATCTTCCTTCCAATGATGTATCAAGATTGTCTAGGATCGACTAGGTCACCTCCTCAAGAACTCTTGTCTACACCATAAATTGTAGCGCCCCCATAAAGGATGACATCCTAGAGATGTCTAGATTTGTACCCACCAACTGAAACTTCAACGGTTAGATTCGAGTTGCCATTAATCAGTTGCTCCTTAGGTGGAACTTCATCAATTGGGCCCCCTAAACCCTTGCAGGCCTACATCGTCTACTTTGTCTACCATCCTCTTCTTCATAAATTCCTACTTCTTGATCTTCTTCTTTTTTCATACAACATGCACGTGTCTCTACCTAAGCTAAGTATGAATGCCACTCATACATTTTTAAGAACAAAACATAAAAGACACAATTAACGTCTCAAATCTTGATCTATCATTTATTTATAAAAGGGCGTATCTAGAGCTATCAGAACCATTTATATCTTACCGTATAAACACACTACATAACTCTAAAACTAGAATCTTATACTAACTCTAATGTTCCATGTCCAAGATTCATACCAAGATTTTCAGACGTGCGAAATATATAAATATAATCCTAAACCCCACAAATTCAAAGATAAATCACAAACATAGCAAAAAAAACAAAAGTAATGAGTTTGAAGTTGAAGAATAATAATAAATAACTATTTTATTTAAATTAAATATATATTGTTCAATAAGATAAGTGAGGATCTTTCCTTTTGTCATTTTGCACAGCCAACCATTTTCATCCATCCATTTGCAAATGCATAGAATCTGACAACTAATTACAACACAATTTCAATCAAATTTAGCATCTTCTAACATTCACAACAACTCATCTATATAATTTCTTTTATTTTCTTTTATATATATATATATATATATATATATGTACACACACATATATTATGCAAATGATCTCTAAATCCAAGGTGAGTTCGAAAATAACAAATTATTTTAGTATTATTATCGTTTCTAATTTTTTATATTATTCTCGTTTCTAGTTTTAGAATTTGTATTTCGTGTTTTAGAAATATTCTACTTTTTTTTTTTGTTATAAATTGTATTTATTGAATAAAATGTTTTGTAAGAATATTTTTTATAAAAAAAAGTGATTTTAAGTTGAAATTTAATTTTTAAGAAAAAAGTAAAGTTATTAATGTATATTTTCGATAATAAAAATGAGATTAATATAAAAAAAACGAATATAAAATAAAAACTTTATAAAAATAACTTTAAAGTTGAGAGATTTTCCTAATATCTTTCAAACAAAAATTCTATTAAAAAGTAGTTTAAATAACTATTTACTAAATTTTGCTTTTGAAATTTCCTTTTATACCCTTCTTGTTTCCATTCATGGTTTTTCACAATTAATTAATTAAATATAATTTCAACCCAACGAAACATTATCACACAACACGGAAGATACAACATTAATTATCATTTTAAAGATCGATGGTTCGATTCTAGTTCTAAAAAAACCATTGTGACGACAAAAAATTAATGTTTTTTCTCGAAGATGAACTTGATATGCTCACATAAACATAGGTTTCCTACGAACAATTTGTACCATTTTAACAGTGGTAGACATTAGTAGTCTTTCTACTCAAGGGGAAGGGGAAGGGACTCTAATCCTGCAAAATTTCACACCCTTTACCTTTCTTTTATGTACCTTAATACTCTTTTCTAACTTCTTATGCATCTTCCTTTCCTGTTCTTTTACTTCGGCTCTTCCAGCTGTAGCTCTCGGATTTCACGTCGTTGTCGTCGTCCTCCGTGCTGTCACCCCCTGTGGTCGACGTCCCCCCCGTCCCGCCTAACTGAAGGGGACCTTGGGGTGACCCAGATTGTGAACTGCAAGCTTTTGATGACTCGCCGAACTGATCTTCGGCCACCAATAATCCCCCAAGAACGACAATGGATTGGTTCGTAGGGGTAACTGTAGATGCTGGAAGTCTTCTCGTGTGGAGTCGGTATTTCTGGATCGAGCGAACAACATCATTAACTTCATCGTTGTAAACGACATTGAAACATTAAAATGCTAAACAGACATCAAAAGTAAGTAAGCTTTGGAGCTTGCCTGCAGATGACTCTTCACTTCATCGTTGGTGAGGCCATCCACTTGCATAAGCTCTCTAATCTGCTTCGGTGTGGCCACTGCTAAAAACAAATAATGAAAGTTTAAATCAGAAAATTGATATTAACAATCAAGTTCATAGTTCTTGAGCTTAACCATGGTGAAAAAAGTCTATAGTTTTACATGATTTTCAAGCCGACAATCATTTAGACACAAGGAATGTAATAACCCAAGTCCACCGCTAGCCAATATTGTCCTCTTTGGGCTTTCCCTTTCGGGCTTCCCCTCAATAAAACGAGTCTGCTAGGGAGAGGTTTCCACACCCTTATAAAAAAAAAAGGTTCGTTCTCCTCCCCAACAGACGTGGGATCTCACAATCCACTCCCCTTCAAGGCCCAACGTCCTTGTGTGCCTCCTCCCCAACAGATGTGAGATCTCACAATCCACTCCCCTTTAGGGCCCAACGTCCTTGTGTGCCTCCTCCCCAACAGATGTGGGATCTCACAATCCACTCCCCTTCAGCGCCCAACGTCCTTGTGTGCCTCCTCCCCAACATATGTGGGATCTCACAATCCACTCCCCTTCAGCGCCCAACGTCCTTGTGTGCCTCCTCCCCAACAGATGTGGGATCTCACAATCCACTCCCCTTCAGCGCCCAACGTCCTTGTGTGCCTCCTCCCCAACAGATGTGGGATCTCACAATCCACTCCCATTCAGCGCTCAACGTCCTTGTGTGCCTCCTCCCCAACAGATGTGGGATCTCACAATCCACTCCCCTTCAGCGCTCAACGTCCTTGTGTGCCACCTCCCCAACAGATGTGAGATCTCACAATCCACTCCCCTTCAGCGCCCAACGTCCTTGCTGGCACACCGCCTCATGTCCCCCCTTCGAGACTCAGCCTCCTTGCTGGCACATCACCTGGAGTCTGGCTCTGATACCATTTGTAACAGTCCAAGCTCACCGCTAGCACATATTGTTATCTTCCCTTCCGACCTTCCCCTCAAGGTTTTTAAAAAGCGTCTGCTAAGAAGAGGTTTCCACACCTTTATAAAAATGTTTTGTTCCCCTCTTCAACTGATGTGGGATCTTACAAGTAACGTCACCATCAGTTAACCTATATGTAATCTATATTTAACATTGAGCTTCATTTCTTACCCTGTGAGCCTCCAAGTTGCTGCAAAGCGCTAACAAAACGTCGATGCAACTCTGGTGACCAACACCTCCTTTGCTTACGAGACAACTGCTGTTGCTGCTGCTGCTGCTGCGTTCCGGTTCGTAAATTCACCGGAGCAGTCATAGCAGAAGAAGAAACAGCTCTAGTCCCGCTCGATCTCGAACCACTAGAAGCTGATTCCTCTATGGGATTCTTAATTCCCGGAGTGCAAAGAGAAAGCCCATGAATTGGAAATTCCTCCTTATCCTCCTTCCTCACAGCCATGGCTGAAGGGAACACAGAATATGCCTTGAATGGCACATGGCTCCTCTCACTATTCTTATTTCTACAGAATTGCAATGAAACTTGAGTCACTACAGGGCCTCCTTTCTCGTTTATCTGTGACACCAAATTCAAATCTAATTATCAAGAACACAAAATGCACAAATTCCTCTGTTCTTCGGAGAAATTCTTATACCTTAGTTTCGAATTTGGAATCTCGTT
This sequence comes from Cucurbita ficifolia, assembly GCA_033971965.1. NCBI lineage: Eukaryota > Viridiplantae > Streptophyta > Magnoliopsida > Cucurbitales > Cucurbitaceae > Cucurbita > Cucurbita ficifolia. The sequence goes on from CM066963.1 coordinate 2,499,381, forward strand.
TACTATCATCCGAGCTCCAAAGCTGAACGGACCTCATCCAATTCTTCTGATCTCTATAATGTTTTCCTTTTCTAAAATCTTGTTCATCAAGTTCTTTTTTCAGAGATTTGAACTCTTCCAAAACCGGTTGAGTTCTAGAAACTGAACATTGCATTGACTCCTCTTCTTTCACAGCTAAAATGGCTGAAAACAAATATGAACAATCCATAAGTGCAAATTAGGGCAAACAACAACAAAAAAAACCCCAAAAATCCCACGAAACGTTTCAAATTGAATGATATTCAAAGAGATTCCGCAAAATCCAAATCACAGAAACAAACAATAGGACATCGAATCGAAAGCTGTAATTAGAGAAGAAGAACTCACCATCTTTCAACAGAATCATACAGAGCGGAAGCTCCCGCTTGAAGGCATCGATCTTCCTCATTTCATCCTCCAAACTTTTGACGAAATCGTTAAGTTTGGTGACCCTCTCGGACACATTATCGATCATCGAGACCTGTTTGAAGAAATCGGTGATCGATTTCGGCACATAAGTGGATCGAAAATCCAAACTGAGTTCAGGAGAAAGCGAACCCATTATTGATCTTCGCTCCTCGAGAGAACTTGGTTTCGATTTTTTGGATTAAAAATCGGAGGATAAATGAAAAAAAAAATATGAAAAGAACAGAGGTTGGGTTGAACATGTAAATATAAATATATATATAGAGAGCAATATAAATAGAGAATTTCGAGGAAAGGAGAGAATAAAAATGGTGTGATATGCTGAGATTCTGATCGCCGAGTCACACCTTACATAGCCGAGTTTTGACTGAGTTATCAAAGTCATGTTCGCTTAGTCGCATATTCTCACAAACGAGTTAATTAGTTATTTTAACTCGGCCAAATAATTCTCTTTCTTTAATTATTATTATTTTTAGTTGTTTTTTTTAAATAATTTTTTTTTTCTTTTCAAATTTTATTTTATTTTAAAAATTATATTTTAGGATTGAATTTTAAATTTTATTTTATTTCAAAAGTTTAACTTTACCCCTTAATTTTATTTTTAAATTTAAATTTTTTATTTTATTTTCTAAATATTTAATGGTCAGTTATTTCTTTTTCAAATAAAAATAAATAAATAAATCTCTCACCAACCCAATCTTTTAATATATAGGGAATATTTTCGTAAATCTCCTCAAATATCACTTACCCAATATCTAACCAACAATAAACTCTATTTCTAATATTATATACGATTATTTCGTAAAAAAATTAACCTAATTCTCAAAGATAAAATATTTTAAATTTCATATTTCGATTTTTTATATTATAGAAGCACCCGCTATAAAGTCCGAGAGAACTCAAATTTAGGTCAAGTTTAACCATAATTGAATGGAAATATATCAATCTCGACCTCTTAATTGATGATATATATTACACAAAATTTTTCTATTTTCTCCTCCAATAAAAAAAATGGTTGTAACATCAAATAAAAAAAATTTCATTTTTTTATTTTTTTAAAGTAATTTATCTTTATTCTAAATTTAAAAATTACTAATTATATGGTTCTTTGTTATAATAAATAAATTCACATAAAAAATTATATTTTATAGGTAAGCTATAATCATAAACGAGCACAATTCAATTAGTTACATCATATATAATTAGTAAAGAATTCCTCGAATAACTAAGTTAAAATTAATCGGTCAATAAACGAATTAATTAATTACATATAATCAATACAGTATAAAATAGGTGGCTTCGTGATAAAGAAATATTTGGTTATTTGGTTGTTGATAGGCTACCTGTCGATTTATATTCTAACTGGTTCTTAATTAACCTTAATTAATTATAATTTGAACAAATTAAAAAGAAATATATATATATATATTCTATTTTGATGTTCACTCTTTTTTTTATTTTTCAAGAATTCTCCATTTTATTGGTGGATTTTAATTTTTTATTTTTTTGAAAATAAATCTTTTATCTTTATTGTTCTAAAGAAAAAAAATGGATTAATTGAAGCCTATATTTAAATAGGATGAAATTAATAACCCTAATATTTTCTATTCAAAATTTAAAAATTAAAATAAAATTTTATATACCAAAATTTTAAAAACTAAAATAAAACTTCCTTTTTTATATTATTTTGAAAATCGAATTACATTTTAATCACCTTTGATGTCCATATAAAAAAAATTGTGACATCCTTTAACAATCTCAATCATTGGACAAAAATATGACTGTCATTCTTTTAAAAAAACTAGTAGTATTGTAGTGTACACCACTTACGTCGGGTGAGAGTGAGAAGCCTTCTACCATCCTCAAATCACATTCGAGCGTTTACTTATCGTTTGAGCTTGTGGGTGAGATTTCTTCTCATTGCAGTTTAGATTCTTCGCATCTGGATAGTATCAACATATTTATGTTCAGATATCTACTCGAAAAAGAAAGGAGAAAAAATGAGCGGGTAATAGGGCTAGAGGTGTGACATTTTTTCTCAATCGACATATAAGGAATCTTTAGACGTCGGTTCCAATTCCTATTTATAAAAGATTTTTTTTTATTATTTAAATAAAAAAACAAAAAAACAACTTTTCTTTGAAGTCTTTGATTCAATTTATTATTTTGTTAATTTCTTTTTGAATAGATATCAATTTAAAGTATTTAGTAACCATTTTTTTTTTGTAGGACGAGACTACAGTTCTTTTAAGTACCTGTTTCGATTAAACGTGAGAATAAAAATGAGAATCTTTATGGGATATATTATTCGTTATTCGGTATACGGTTGAAAGATGAGACATGAGAATAAGTTATTCTCTTGCTTTATTTGTATCAATGTATAATGTATAAGGTATTTGATACCCTTCTAAAAGTAAATATTTTGTAAATATTTTTTCATCTTTTATTTGTTAATATTATTTTATTTGACATATTAATAATTCTTTAAAGGTTTAAATTATATTTATAATCTTCTGATTATATAAACTTTAAATGATAATAATGTATTAAATTAGAGTACTTTGATTATATTAAAATTAGTAATAATTGATTTTTTTTAGTATTATTAATGAATTAAAATATCTAAGTTATAATATAATATGAGTTAATAGAGCTAAATATATTCTTGAAAATATTAATTAATTATATTCTATTATTTTAATTAATTAAATTTACTTTTTAAATTAATTTATTGTATGGATTTTTTAATAATCATAATTGGTTATTTAATTAAAATTTCACTCGTTTCTTAAACTAATTAAATTATTAAATTATATTTTAGTACATTAATTGGATTATATAATTAATTAAACTTAACCAATTTATCAAAATAATCATTAATAAATCTATAAAAAAATTAAATAAATTATTATATTAGTTTCATAATAAATTACAAACATATTTTTTTCCTATAAAATCAAATAAATTAAATATAAATTTTGAAAAAGGGTTTTTCAGTTTCTGTCATGTTTAGTTATTTAAGCCGTGAGATCCCACATTGGGGTGTGGGTTATGAGATCCTGAACGAAAAATTCTTTATAAAGATGTAGAAACCTCTCCTTAACAGATGCGTTTTAAGATTGTGAGACTGACGACGATACGTAACAGGTCAAAGTGGACAATACATGTGTGAGATTCCATATTGGCTGGGGAGGAGGACGAAACATTCTTTATAAGGGTACGGAAACCACTCCCTAGTAGGCGCGTTTTAAAAACCTTGAAGGGAAGCCCGAAACTGAATGCCCAAGGAAGACAATATCTGCGAGCAATGGGCTTGGGCTGTTACAAATGGTATCAGAGCCAGACACCGAGCGATGTGCCAACGAATCCTTAATAGATGCGTTTTAAGACTGTGAGACTGACGACGATACGTAACAGATCAAAGTGGACAATACATGTGTGAGATTCCATATTGGCTGGGGAGGAGGACAAAACATTCTTTATAAGGGTACGGAAACCACTCCCTAGTAGGCGCGTTTTAAAAACCTTGAAGGGAAGCCCGAAACTGAATGCCCAAGGAAGACAATATCTGCGAGCAATGGGCTTGGGCTGTTACAAATGGTATCAGAGCCAGACACCGAGCGATGTGCCAACGAAGAGGTTAAACCCCAAAGGGGAGAGTGGACACGAGACAGTGTGTTAGCAAGGACGCTGGGCCTTGAAGGGGGTAGATTGTGAGATCTCACATCAATTGAAGAGGACAACGAAGCATTCTTTATAAGGGTGCGAAAATGTAACGACCCAGATCCACCGCTACCTGATATTGTCCTCTTTGGGCTTTCCCTTTCGGGCTTCCCCTCAAGGCTTTAAAACACGTCTGCTAGGGAAAGGTTTCCACACCCTTATAAAGGGTGATTTGTTCTCCTCCCCAACCAATGTGGGACATCACAATCCACCCCCCTTCAGGATCCAGCGTCCTCGCTGGCACTCGTTCTTTTATCCAATCGATGTGGGACCGCCCCCAAATCCACCCCCTTTGGGGCCAGCGTCCTTACTGGCACACCGCCTCGTGTCTACTCCCCTTCGGGGAACAGCGAGAAGGCTGGCACATCGTCCGATGATTGGCTCTGATACCATTTGTAACGACCCAGATCCACTGCTAGCTGATATTGTCCTCTTTGGGCTTTCCCTTTCGGGCTTTCCCTTAAGGCTTTAAAACGCGTCTGCTAGGGGAAGGTTTCCACACTCTTATTAAGGGTAATTTGTTCTCCTCCCCAACCAATGTGGGACATCACAGGAAACCTCTCCCTAACAGACGCGTTTTAAAAATCTTGAGGGGAAGGCTGAAAGGTAAAGCCAAAAGAAGACAATATCTGCTAACCATAAGCTTGAGCCGTTACAGCTTGAATTGTTACCCAAGCAATCTTCCTACTTGAAAAAAAGAGTACAACTAAATGCATATAATCCTGCATAAGGTCCAAAATTTCACTCACATTTCCCTTGCAAAACTGCTCAATTGCATGTCTTTCACGTATAATGCCTAAGAAAAAGAACAAGGTTCTACTTGATTTGATTGGCCTAAGAGGAGAATATATTGAAGATCCAACTCCATTTGCATTTTCATTTCTGAACTTGAGCAAGATTTCCAGATAACATAATAGCTTTGGTATTGAGTTGTAAAAAAATAAGCATACTAGTTTTACAGAATGGTCTCAGTCGACAGTCATGGCTTCCAGGCCTCCACTAGCCTCGTCTACACCGATCTTATTCTCCTCAGTTGTGATTCTTATTTCCTCCATCAAACTCTTCTGTTCATCCTCTATGGTATTTTGCAACTCATCCACCTGCACCAATATAGTTCAGCATTTCAAGCATCAGGTACAAAGTTTGTGAACAATCAAAGCCAGACAACAATTATTTAGCCACAATGTTCAGTTGTGCGACAACAATTTTAAAGATTTAAAAGGCCCCATCATAAGCCCTCTTACCCAAAAAAATAAATTAATGAAAACGTACACACGCACACACACAATTATTGGAAAAGAAAAGGATGTGAAAACCTCTCCCTAGCAGACGCGTTTTAAAAAACCTTGAGGAAAGTCCGAAAGGGACAATATCTGCTAGCAGTGGGCTTAGACTATTAGAAACGATGTGAATCATCGTTGTGTTAAGATCCAAACTACAAATATGTCATGATAGAAGTCATTTCCTGAAAAAGAAAGTTAGAAACACAAACAGACATTGCCCTGGAAAGCACCCAAGCACTATGCTTCTCGTTTCCTCCAAAACAAATAATTGAAAAACCAGCTCTTTTTCCCAAATCCAGGAGCAGCAGGGTGATTTTTCTTTTTAGTTGGTAATTTCTATTTTCATGACAGTCCCTTGTTGGATGCATGGTCCAGAAATCTTCATGTAATATTCCATCATGTGAAGTCCTTGGGTCAAAATGCAGTAACAGTTCGTTTTAACCCTATGAAGGAGCGATTCATACATTCTAGAATAGTGGAACAGATGACCATTAGATCTCTTCCAAATTGGCTCCAGATATAACACTCAAATAGATGCACTTCAAGGGGTTCGGGACCTCAATAGTAGACAAATGCTTCATGAAAATCCTCAGTCGGAAGTTCAAACATGTGTGGTATTTCTTTCTAGAATTTTGGATTTATGGACCTCCTACTACAAGGTTTTTTTCGGTTTTTGGCCCGACTGGGAAGCTCTCTTTGGTCTTTTCTCAGATGCTAGGGTGAAAAAAAAAAGAATCATGATGCAGGCTATGCAGCTGGTGGCCATAAGAAAAATCTTCTAGGTGTTCCTCTTCTGCCTAAGCAGAAGTACGATCCACTTAAATAGGTTGATTTATGATCTCGCTTTGATTGACCTTTCTCTAGTGGTCAACTGACTTGCACCAATCTGAGGGAGAGGGCAGCACTTTCTTTGTTGGCTTCCAAAGGAGTGGACAGAAAAATTTTACAACCTCAGAGTTAGAAGCCTTGATAGACCCACTTTTTTTTTCTGAAATGGAAAAAAAAAAAAAAAAAAAAGCCTCGATAGACCCCCTTCCAATTACCTTCTCGTATCACTTGAGAGGTCGGCAATCTCAATGGTTGCCCTCCTTTCAAATATGAGCTCACTCATAAGAATTTTCTTCCAATATTGATGTGTGATTGAGGGCTGCTGATGGTGTCAGATGGCGAAGTAATGCTTCTATGTTAATTGTAATTTCTCAAAAGAAAAATTACAAGTTAGGAATATTGAGGTGCTTGGTGTCACGGTGGTACTTCTTCAACCATGTGGTATCGTGATCTTGACACGCTCACAACAAGCCTTAAGGGGGAACTCAAGCCACATTCACATTTTTCGTCCGGCTTTGTGGCTTCGTCAAACCTTAAGCGAGGGTTGTCTTCGCCAACCAAACATAACTTGCGAGGAATCCAAACTTATTCGGTCACACATGCTGCTTGTGTGTGCATGTTCAATCGTTTGCGACTCTAACCGACTTGCCTCTACAATTGGGTCAAGTCATCCGACTCGACCTCGCCTCTACTATAGGCCAGGGTCACACGTACGCAACGTCGCATTTCATCGTCATCTCAGTTTCCAACAACACGACCCATGCATCGTGATGTCATCCCATATCTCGAGAAAGCTCGGCCATCTTAACTTGCTCGGACACATCCGTTGAGAACTGACCCATACATTGATCGTCTCATCGAAACATCTCGAACATCCATCCATCTGGGTTCTCATTGGGCATTGGACTCTCTTGTGTCCATGCTAAACCGTTTATGACATCCGTTTTGGATAGCGGGTGCATAATCCAACCTCTGACACATGGGTTGGAGTGCAATACCGGCACACCCGTGCCGTCAAATACTGTACTTGAAAAATTCATTTCAAAGGAAGACGCCCGAGACACTTGTCTCGCAACACTCGACCTCACTCTGACACACGCATGTGCCACAGGGTAGCTCGCTTAGGCCACAGGGCTTAGGGGTGGTGGAGAGTTGATACCATGCCTCCCCCTATTGTACATTTTGAGGCATTTCCAACCTTTCTCGAGTAGATGTCATTTTGGCGAGTGGTCATACAATCTCGTGCATTGTTTGTCGAGTATCCGATTGACACCAAATTTGGTGACCTTTCATCTTTCATATAGATGGACTTAACTCCAGAACCGCATGTCGAAACTCATATCGAAACCCCGACTTCTGAGGTTATGGCCCGGGACCCTACCCGACCCTTTTCGAGCTTGTTTTCGACACTCATGTCGCCTTGTTTTCTCGAACCTTGTGTATGCCTCAATTTTGCTTGAATGCACACTCTTGGTGATGATGCACCGTTCTCCTCGATTGCATCATGGCACTTCTCAATCTTGACCCTCACGTGGCCAGATGGGCGCCACTTAAGGGTCGTCCCTTGTCTGTCTTGCGTGTGTGGGTTACAATCTACTTTCTCTCAGTGACGTACTTTGTTCTTTGTATTCATATGTTGGATGGTAAGGAGGAGATAATTCACTTTTCTCCTGTGCAAAGAGGCTAAGGAAAGAACTACGTGGCTCACTCATAAGGATGAAAACTTATTTTTCATCGTTGGATGCAGGATTGAATGATGCTGATGGTAACAAGGTGGTCAAGTCATTCTTTGGAGGAAATCTATTTTAGATCAAATGTAAACTTGAGTGACTTAACAAAGGAGGATAAAATTTCAACTTTTTGTCTTTGGGTCCGCAGCAGAAGGAAGAAATTATCAATTCCTTAGTGATCTTCTCTAAATGACTAAGCCTTGTCAATCAATTGGAGTTGGAAAGGAAGTTCATCAACTAGAACCAAAAGCTTAGTTCATGTGAGGGGGCATTCTTCAAAATATTTAGCAACTATTTTGATTGATGAAAGAAAGAAAGAAAAGTATTCCCCTGTTTCAACTCTAACAAACCAAGTAAGATCGTGAAAAAAATAAAAAGATACTAAGTTAAAAAAATCCTTAGTACGCCCTGTGCAGGATATCAGACATTGCACATGTTTCCTAGCTACCAAATGTTCCATATATTTAAACTTCATAGACAAGAGAGGTCAGAGGTTTTCAAGTACCATAACGAAGATCATAACTTGAATTCGATTTCTAATACTACCAAAATTTTCAACTTCGGTTGCTTTTAGATTTAAACATCATCACATTATGCTGGCAGAGATTCCGAAATAAAAGAATCCTAGCTGTTGGAAATTGAACACTAAGAATTACAGCCAAATCATTTTCTCCTGTCGTCCCATCACCAAAGGTAAACTAGCAAACAATTAATGGGACAAATCTCATCCTTCCTTTAATGAGCCAATGTTTGGGGGTTCCAGCACTGATAGAATTAGATATCTAAATCTTTTCCGTGCAGCAATCTATCTAAGAATCTCAAGACAACTCAATAGTGAAAAAATGGTGGTGGTGAACTAAATTCTAAACTAATGAAGCTTCAAATGAAAAGACCCAAATATAACTATAATAACATTGGTAATGGAAACATACCACGTGCAACAGAAGAGCAAATTGTTTCTTGCGAAGCTCCAGCATCCTAGAACTAGCTGTGTTCTCCGCATCAAGTGCCGCAATCTCTTTCTCTAACTCCATAATAGTCTTTTGTGTCACAGACCTGGGCGGCTGTGCTGCTATAAGCTTCCTAATTGCCTCACACTCCTCCTTGTGTTTCCTCTCAATTTTGCTTTCTTCAAGCTGCTTCTTAAGATCTTCAATATCACCTTGAGCTAACAAAATTTGCCTGTTTATCTCATCCTTAAACTCATGGAAGCTCTCTTTTTCCCTAATGTTCGCATCGACAACTGCTTTACTCTTGAGCAAAGGAATTTCAAATGTGGACAGCTCTTGTAAGAAAGCTCTGGATAGCTTCTCACAGTCATCGTAGTTATTCCCATCCTTTTCAATCTCAAGAACAAAGGAAGTGAACTTCTTCTGGAGCTTCTTCAATGGAGGTTCCCCTCTTGTGGTGGTTGTCCGGGTGAGAAGCCTGTGTTTTATGATAACATCATCTTCGAGAGGTCCAAAAGCATAATTTGCCGCCATTGATTCCCCTCGGGCAGAGACTTTCCTCCCTCGCAGCGACATCACAATCTACTTTTCACTCCGATCCTGAAACACAAATAAAGAAGAATGAAAACCTACAAATTCAATGGAAATATGATTATCGGGAAATTGAAATGGAGAACCGACGTTGAGTTGGAACGGAGTAGCAGTTAGGCAGAAATGATTCTTCCTACAGAAACAGTGACAATGGAAGATCATGGAAAGCAAAATTCAACTGAGAAGGGAGAAATCGATAGAAAGAAAATCAACAAATGAAAGTGAATACAAAAAAAAAAAAAAAATTAGGGGAAAAATTGGAACCCTAGTGTCACAATGGCACTACTACCAAGTATATAACCCTAATACAAAGAATTGATATCTATACAGTACATTTTGAGGCCGATTAACCTTAGGCAGATGTAGATATGATTTTTGAATTTGGCTCGTGTCATGTGTCGACACTTTGCACATCAACTTCTGTTTAGTACTCAACTGACATTTTAGTTTCGTCACGCAAAGACATACATTGCATTAGGCTTCATCGTGGGGTTGTGTTTGGATGCATCTGGCTTTATCAAGTTGTCAATTCAATTCGATTAACCTTTTTGGCCCTGCGTCTATCATTATCATTTTGTCACTTGTTTTCTTAAGTCACCTCGTTTATAGATTGATGTTGGTTAGTGAGCTTCTCTTATAATCTGTATTTTAATTTAGTTTTGGACTTTAGTTAAGTTGATATCATCGTTTCTCTTTGTTTTCAGTTCCATCGTCGCCACGTTACTGTTGTGCACCACTATTGTCTACCACGTTGTTGTCTACATAAGAGTTCCTCGAAGGGGTAGTCGCTAGAATAGGATGTTGAACACAAGGATCTTCGCAACAATTGTCGGGGCAAGGATTTTGCAACATTTATATGCAATATTGGAAGAATACAATACCGCCAGAAGAATAGCACATAACCAGGAGTTGGGCATAGAATTTTTCATCGCTTTAATCGCACGTATTGCTTAGGTGGTTTTGTCACTTAAGTTGCTCAAAAATAGATATCCGTTTATCTACATCTCACAAATCACATCGCTTCAATTTTCTTTCTCTTTTTTGGTTCAATTTATGGCCCAACAATTCTTTATTTCTCTATTCTTTCTTTCACTTCTTCGGTACCTTCTTAATCCCCCTTTTTTTTTTTTTTCATTCCATGATCACTTTCTCCATTTCTCCTTTTAAGAACAAAAGTAAGTCTATCATTTCCGAGCATGCCCAAACATAATATAAAAAAATTCACACCCAAATAGTCAATTTCTATGGAGTTATCTTGAGTTGGAAAAGAACCATTGAAAATAACTAACATCGATACCCTCACTTTTTACATAAAATACTCTCGACAAATATGACCCTAAATTTCAAGTTTAAATAAAAAAAAATCTACAAAATTTCAAAATAAAAATCTCCAATAACGAATCACTGAATGCAAAAAGTGCAGACAAGCGAATATTATTTTTGATCACGAGAAACCCTCTTAACTTGTCACAATAAAATACACGTAAAATAGTTCATCAAAGTCTTCGTCGCTATAAATTTGGCAATGCAAAAAAAAAATTCCCTATGACTCAAAACAAACTATGAAAAAAACAACCCCTTCGAAAAACAAAAATGACTTTAATTTTTTATTTTTGAAAATTATACCGACAAGTACTCGTTCGGGCCATAAAGTTCTGCTCACATTCAGACTATGGACAAATGTATTCAACAATTCATCACAGAACTGTTTCAATCTTCAAAGGATTCAACAAGGAATTCTTTCAATGATGAACTCAGCAGATTGTCACAGAAGGCTTTAAGAATTAAGAATACAAAACCCTCATTTTCATTAAGCTCATTACATCGAGGATAGAATATCATCATCATATCATCATATCATCAGTACACATATACGGTTTAAACATCAGAATCAAATCAAACACATTCATACCCACTGCTCTCAACCCCCACATTTCCCTTGCTCTGCGCCATGGATATAAGGCTATGAGATTCTTTACATTTCGGCCATTTCGACACCTTCCTTTTTTCATTCTTCCTCAGTCTTGAGCTTACACACTTGATACCATCCCTTATATAACTCACCATGAAACTGACTATCTCTCTGCACGTACACGAAAACACCGATTAAAAAAAGAACAAACCTAAGCTTGAAGGTTCAGAAGATCTCTATCCAATGCAGAGTTATCAGTTCAGAACATGGTAGGTTTCCACATAAAATGAACTGAAACATACATTTTTCAAAGATTTCAGATACTGAAACATCAAAATGATAATAAAACAAGAGATTCCAGGTCTTTCTAGCACTCCCTCTCTTAAATCTCTTCTTTATTCTCCAGTTTCTAGCACTCCCTTTCGTCATTTTTATCCCCTTCTATCTTTTCTCTACACTCCAACATGTTCTTCATCCAGTTACTCCCTCCTTCCCAACTACCCAAAAATGAGACCTATACTCAGCCAACCACCAAAAGTTTGCATGCTTACATGAACTTCAGATTTGTCAATCTGGTAATCAGTTTGAATAAGATTATTTCCAAAATTTTGGGAACTGGTTGAGATAAGTTGTTTCCTCTACAGTTATAGCATGTTTCAGGTCTTTTTTAAAAGTCAACAGATTCTTGTTCAACACTTGTTGAGGTCTATAACAGCCCAAGCCCACCACAAGCAGATATTGTTCTCTTTGGGCTTTCCCTCAAGGTTTTAAAACGCGCCTACTAGGGAGAGGTTTCCACACCCTTATAAAAAATGCTATGTTCCCCTCTCCCACTGATGTGGGATCTCACAAGGTCTTGGTTACTATAAGAGGCAAAGAGAACTATAGGTCCCACATTAGGTAGGATGCCATATTCAAAAGGCATGCAACCATGTAAAAGAACAAGTAATAAAAGACTTGTGAATTTAAAGGTAACTGATATTGATACTTACAACAGAGAGCATGGAGATCGACCACCATTCACATAGTAGACGAACAGGTATGAATCATAACGCCGGCCATTGATAAAGTAAAAGCTCGGCAATCTTTGTAGGCACTTGAATGACATTTTAGTGTAGAAATTGATAGCAGTAGTATTGTATGAAATTACATGCAAATAAACTGCTCGGCAAGTTGGCATGCCTGAGGCATATTTAACTACCTTTCGAACAAGTGAACTAGCTGCAATTCAATACATTAAATTTCTGATGATTTGTAGACATGAAATTAGTGTAAAAAAATCAGATATAGGCTTTAACAAGCTCGTACCTATTCCAAGGTTTCTGTAGGTTTCCACTACCCCCAGTGTAAGAATGTATACTAGAGTTTGATCCGTGGTTGATGAATTATGCTGAAGTAAATCACATATCTACAAGGCATTTAAGAGGTGTAAATTATAGATACCCAGTTTTGAGCATCCAAGGCAAGTGATTTCAGCTGTCAGATTAGTGTTAAGCCGATTCTACAACTACTTAATGCTGGCTTGAAAGTACTTAGAACTACTTAATGGTAACTCTGGCACAACTGTTAACAAGAATTAGTCACCAAGTACACCTGAAGCTACTCATCACATGGAAATTTCTGCATTTCGAAACATTTTATGTGTGTTTAATCATCTCAATGGTAGCTAAATTACAGTTGAACTCAGCAAGCTAGAGCATCCACCCCTTGATTTCGAGGCCACTAATTTAATCAACCACTTTAATTTCTCAACATTCTTCTAACCAGTCCATGAACTCTATTACTCTTCCCAGAAAAGGATGAAAGACCAGACTGCAAACGAATATGTTCGTTCACTTACAACCAAAATACGCTCTCAAAGTTGTGGAACCTCTCAAAGACAACCAACCATGTGTTCGTACCAATGAATTTAAAGTCCTAATCGCTTGCACTTAAGTACAATGTTTCATATGTTTAAAGAACTAAGAAGGCCACTATAGAAATTGACACAAGGTAACACTAAGATTTGAAGATCTCCTTCAGTTCATTCTTCAACGATGAAGAAAATAGACGAACTATGAAGACATCAGATCCAAGGAATTGGAAATCTGAGAAAATAAATGAAGCTTTTTCTTTAAACAAGACAAAGATTTCATTAAATATGCCATCATGAAAACATGATTTTCCAACAAGCATGATGGATTAAAAGAACTGTACAATCAAGATGTTTAGATGAAAATCAGTACAAAAACTATGAACTAAAAGAAATCCTATTCTAATCCAGAAACCTAAGGGAAACAGTTGATGTATAAAGGATGCGTCACAGATTAGAAATATAAAAAACATAAGCATAACCCACCTCACTGTCTTTTGCAAGAACAATTCGCGCAGTCACAAATCCAATAAGCTCATCACTTCTGCCATCTGGTCTATTACGATCCACCGCCGCCCAGGACACAATTTCACGTCCATTTACAACATTATGGAAAAACTCCGACTCATACCTAAGAAATTCGTATCCATAAGCCAATTTCACTAGCAAATCACGAAATCAAAATGAACATCGCCCTCAATCGAATCCACATACCTGATAGGAAACAAGTTACCATGGATTTGCTCCAAAACTTCACGGTCTGAGGGTTTGATTGGTCGATAACATATACTTGGACAATCAATGGCTTTCGGTTTTAACATTGCAGAAGATTTCAATCCCCAGCAAAGAATCTATACGCTCGCAAAAGCTGACCTACAAATTCACTTTCCATTTTATAAACATCAGCCTCAAACGCTATGCAATTATTCCTGTGCAAATCGAAAAAGGAAGCATGATCGTCAAGAATTCCCTCGCCCTTTCATCGGAATCAATGAAAAGTATGTTACCTGAGACGAATTGATGAAGCTCTCAGTCGCGAGGAGAGACGGCTTCAACATTGTGGTCAATTGGATGACTTTCAACGCGCCTATTTCATCTCGTTGAACCGATAATAAGAAGAAAGATTAGTTTGTCGGAGGATTTATTTAAAATATTCGATAATAAAATGTTTTATAATATTATTTTTCTTTAATCAAAATTTCATATAACTAAATAGGTTAAATTAATAAAAATACTCGTGTATTTTTGCAATTTGTCTAAAAATATTTTTAAATTTTAAAAGTTTTGATAATAATTCAAATTAAGAAAAAAATTTAAAAATGTTTTAAAAATACTCCTATGATTAATTCTTTTTACTGAAACTAATATTTTATTTAAAAAATATTAGTTAACTTTAAAATTGTTTTAAAAATACTCTTTAATTTTTTTTATAATTTTAAACTAAATAGAAAATTAATATTTTAAACTTTTAAAAAAATTAAAATTCTTATGTTACTAATCCTCTTCTGTCCATATATTATAGGGTATTTTATATTTTTTTTAAACACTTTTAAAAGCTTAATTGTATTTTCTAAACAAAATATTAATAATTTTTAAGAGGAAGTATTTTTTACCTAAATAAAATTTAAGAGTATTTTTATTAATTTAACCGATTTGATTTCAGCTCAATTTTATTATATTAGTTTATTGTAGATAATTTATTATTATTTTATTTTTATTAAGTTAAATAATTTTAACCAAATAAATTTTATTAAATAACATGTCTTAAATTTTAATTTTCTTTTAGTTTATGTATCCACCCATTATAATAATTATCCTCATATAAATAAATTTAATAAAATTATATAAACTTTTAATGGTAAATATATATATTTTGATTACTTGTTTTAAATATATATATTTTGATTTGCTATTTGAAATTTTGAAATTTTATTAATTCAAAATAAGCTTTTAACAAGTGTCGTTGTAGTATAGTGGTGAGTATTCCCGCCTGTCACGCGGGTGACCCGGGTTCGATCCCCGGCAACGGCGTTTTGTTTTTTCCATTTTTAATTTGCTGTTTGAAATTCCAAAATTCTATTTCTCAGAAATAAAGGTGTTAAATCGTTTATTAAATTTTTTTTAACCAAAGGTCGTTGTAGTATAGTGGTGAGTATTCCCGCCTGTCACGCGGGTGACCCGGGTTCGATCCCCGGCAACGGCGTTTTGTTTTTTCCATTTTTAATTTGCTGTTTGAAATTCCAAAATTCTATTTCTCAGAAATAAAGGTGTTAAATCATTTATTAAATTTTTTTAAACCAAAGGTCGTTGTAGTATAGTGGTGAGTATTCCCGCCTGTCACGCGGGTGACCCGGGTTCGATCCCCGGCAACGGCGTCTTGATTTTTTGCTATTTGAAAATCGAAAATTGTATTTCTTAGAATAAAGATTTTATAATATTTATTAAATTTTGTAATCAAAGGTCGTTGTAGTATAGTGGTAAGTATTCCCGCCTGTCACGCGGGTGACCCGGGTTCGATCCCCGGCAACGGCGTCTTTTTTTGTATTTTTTCCATTTTTAATTTTTATTTAAAATTCGGTTGTTTTTTCTGGGACCGGGTTTTATGAATTTGGTCTCTATGGCCGAAGCTCTCAACCGGTTTTTTATTTTCTTTTTAAAAGATACTTTGTTTTTTTATAAAATAAAAATTATGCTCGTATTTAAATTCTTACAAGGTTTCCAAAATAAAAACACAAAAATTTAAAATAACCCTATTTGATAATAATTAATTTTTAAAAATTAAGTTCATAAATATTAACTATAATTTTGAATTACTTTCTTTTTTTTTTTTTTGTTACCTACTTTTTACGGTATTCAAAATTTAAATCAAAATTTTGAAAATTAAAACATAAACAAAAATTAGTTTTATAAAACTTTTTTTTTTAAACTTGACTAAAAATTCAAATGTTTCAAGGAAAATATTTGGGCTTGGCTTAGAACAATTGAAGCCTGCTACACATTCTAATTAAATATCTCACATATTTGTACATTTTTAGTTAATTTTGAAGGGAAAAGAATTATAGAGCTAAAATAAGAGATTATTTATTTATTTATTGACTTATTTAAAGAGCATATTACTTTATATAATTGCCTATATTATTTATGAATAATTTACAGTAATTGAAAGAGCAATGAAATGATAAAACCCTCCGCTTGAAGTTCCATAAAACTAAGTCCATGACTGTTCAAAACTTACTAAATCTTCATCTTCTTCTCCTTCATTCGTTGGCCTTCCATTACTGCAGAGAATCTTAATGCTTCAGTTCATTTACCTATTGAAACAGATGTAAAAAAAACAAGAGAAAGAACCCAATTTCAGAACAATTCAAGTGATTATGGTATTACGAAACAATAAGAGTGTTGAAACCTCTCCCTAGCAGACGTGTTTTAAAAATCTTGAGGGGAAGCCCGAAAGGGAAAGTCCAAAGAGGACAATATCTACTCGCGGTGGGCTTGGGCTGTTACAAATGATATTAGAGCCAGACACTGGATGATGTGCCAGCGAGGAGGGAGGTTGAGCCCCGAAGGGGGTGGATTGGGGGTCCCACCTCAGTTGGGGAGGAGAACAAAGCATTCTTTATAAGGGTGTGGAAACCTTTCCCTAGCAAACGCGTTTTAAAAACTTTGAGGGAAAGCCTGAAAAGGAAAGCCGAAAGAGGACAATATCTACTAGTGGTGATCTTTGGCCATTACAGAAAATTTTGGAATTTGAGTCAGTTTAACTCACCGTCGTAAGCGAGCACTTCTAAAATTCAAGACCCAAGTGTAAGAATCCTTGTTTACACAATGGCTATGCTAGCCAACCAATATGAACCAGAAGGACTTAAATCTCCAGATGAAGCCTCAAACCATGTGGAGGAAAATATGAAAGATTCTAAAGAATAATGCACAAGATCAAAATGGAATTTAGTTGTAAGATCATTTTCACCATTTAGAATCATAATATATACAAACTTCACTAGAACTTATTAAGGCAATAGCAAGTAACTCACCGTAGTTTTGCCGCACCATGGTAAACTTGTAAATGGCTTTAACCAGGGAACCATACTTCTTGGACTTTAATGGTCCCATGTGTCTGCAACAAAATATAAATCAAAGATCATATAATGTCTTCAACCCCAAAAATGATTACAAGAATGTGTGGATTTTTTTTTTTTTTTTTTTTTTTTTTTTTGGTGAAGTTGGAATAAGCATATTAAATACATAATTTTGTGTTGTTTTAGACGCATAAATTAATTATTTCAGAAATGAAGATTCCACACAGCATCATAATAAGCTTACTAGACCACTAAAGGAAAAAAGCTTTTGAATATAAGTTTCCATTCTTATATTAAAGTGCTTAGCTTTACCAAGGTAGCATTGCCGGCGGGTAATCCCTGTCTTGTTTATCCCGCTAGCTTTTCCCCATGGTACTCAAATTCGATTTGTGAGAGCTCGAGGATTTCAAAACAAAAACAAAGGGACCTTAGGCATTCTCAATAAAAATCCCTATCTATAAAGCGTATCGCAGATAAGATATTTGGGAGGAGGTCCTGGATTACAAAGTCTCACAAGAAAGAAATTGGTCTCCTTTTAGAAGAAGCAGAAGAAGCAGGTGCAAAAGAAAAGGTTAGAAGAAGAACAGAAGTAGACAAATAGATCAAGCTCAAGAAGTCAGAGGGAACTGCAAATTTATGTTATAGGATGAATTGTGATAAATTCCCACACATGTGAACATTAACATGCAAGCTAAGGGCTTTAAGGAAGATGGGTGGAGTTAGAGAGCTTTTTGAGGGACTTGCAACCTGACATTCTATCGCTGCAGGAGTTCAAAGCTGAGAGGCATTTCTTAAATCCACTTGGCCTTTTAAGCATACATGGTTAGTCTTTATTGGAATCTTATGAAGCATGATGGCCATTCTAATTCAATTCCTTTGTGGACACTTCCTAGTGAAGAGCACAAAGAGGTTGGGGTTGCATCAGTCCCTACCCTTCGTTACAAGCTGTTGATAGAAAGAAAGAAGAGATTTATCTTTTGTGAGATCCCACGTTGGTTGGAGAGGGGAACAAAACATTCCTTATAAAGGTGTGGAAACCTCTCCCTAGTACACGTGTTTTAAAACCGTGAGGCTGACGGCTATACGTAATGGGCCAAAGCGGACAATATCTGTTAGTGGTGGGCTTGAGCTGTTACACTTTTAAATCAAGGATATGGAGGATGCTTGGGTGTTTGTACACTTAGAGCATCGATACCAATAAAAAATGTGATTAATTATCGAAAAAATATAATAAACATAAAGACTCACAGAATCTCTGTGTAGCGGATTCTCCAAGCTGGAAACCCTAAGTGACATCTTGAAGGTCCATATACTAGAATGAGGTCAGGATCAGGCCCTCCACATCCTAATAACAGATCCATAAGTACCCAGAAGGTTAGTTTACATTTGAGTAAATAATACTCTGAACCTTTCCAAGTATAAGCAAGAATACAAACCAACTGCTTTTAGAGCCTCATTCATCTGAGATTCAGAAAAGCACCGATGGGAATCTCCACTCCTGTTGGTTTTTCTCCACTTGTCTTTGAGAAGAAAACTAGCTGCTCTCGCCACGGCTTCCTTTCCGTCCGACGCTGAAATGAACTCCAGAGTAAAGCCCTTACAGTTTAATTGGAGAGGTTCATCGGTCTCCTGAATGCAACGACCAAGTTAGATGAATAATGCATCTTATTATTGGCATTCAACTCCTAAGGGCTTTCCCTTCTGGGCTTCCCCTCAAGGTCCAACATCGGTTGGGGAGGAGAATGAAGCATTCTTTATAAGGGTGTGGAAATCTCTCCCTAGTAGACGCGTTTTAAAAACCTTGAGGGAAAGCTCAAAGAGGACAATATCTGCAAGCGGTGGGCTTGGACTGTTACATCATCACTTATTGAACATTTAAATCAATCTTTTTTACAGTTGCATGTACCTGAAATACCGACGCATTCTTTACTTTCTTCAAAATGATATCCTTGGATTGTTTAAGCACCCCTTGAGCATAAATACAGTGAAATAAGCATATAATTCATTGGAAAGACATTCATAAGAATTTGGCAACAGTAAAAGGGAGCTCAGAATTCTAGGATGGACACAAAATCATTACCTTCAGCATCGTACAAACAAACGCTTCTAATGCCCATGGATTCTAACCATTGCAGAAGTTCAATAATTTTTAAGGTATTATAAGCTTCATCACTTTCAACAGCAATGGCAAGATATTGGACCCTGTCTATATCCAGATGATTGTACTTGCGCAGGAATCCACAAGAGATCAAATAGCTTTCGAGTGTTGTGGCAATACTAACCACAAAGTAGAATGAACTAACAATAAAGTGTAGGAAAATCCATATTAGCTGAAGCCCAAGAATTCCAATCTGTACACGCCTTGAAAAGAATATAAATAAGAATCTGATTCATATACAAAGAAACACAACATAAAAATCAACCTGCCACAATACAAGTCTGAAATGATTCTAAATAAAGTAAATTTGAAGTCCATAAAAATTCAAATAAGGTGGTCTACTATTTTACCCACTCCAGCCTCTCCGAATAGTCCTATTTTTCCTCCAAGTCAATAAGGGACTAAAAGATCTACTACTTTAATTTTTGTTTCAAATATATAATTTTGTATCTAACTCTATAAAAGCAGGGGTAGGGGTGGATCTATGAATAGGAGATGTTGTGTGAGTATCTACTGAACCCAAATTATCAATAGCGGCCAAGAGTCGCTCCGCCGACTGACACACTTAGAGGAGCTCTCATGTTAACCACTTTCATTCCTCTCAGTAGACCTTCTGTAGCACTCATAGCTACCGCTCTAACCCAATTATTTCATAATAATTGTTGTACTTCACAAAAATTCCCCAGGATCCTAGCAAGAATTCTGATTATACTCTGATAGAATCTTAAACCTAAATGATAAAGAGAGCTAAACATAATGAAAACAAAACCAAGCAATTCCTAGAGCAGTCCAACACTATACCTTCTGAAGCTCAACCTTGACGGTCATGGGTCTGCAAAAAGAAGAACACAAAGATAACGATGAGAAATCTAGACCAGCAAAACTCAAAAAAAGATTTCTAGAAGAAAATGTTTAGAAAATTAAAAGATAACTTTAAAGGGAAAACAAAATCCAAAACAAGCAAAACAGATGATTTTTTTTTAACAATCCATTCATAGTTTTCAATTTTCATTTAGCAATAGATTTTGCTTTATTCCACAATTGGAAGTATCACAAGGAGTAAACAAACAAGATTCACGAATAAAATATAAGAACCAAAAACAATCCAGGATCTCAGTAAGGGCGTTTGCCACTCATCTTTTCATTCATATTTGAACTAAAATTTGTAATGGTAATATCTCAGAAAAGATGAAGAACAGCCTTAACAATCATCTGCATAGGCTTAATAATCTGTTACCGATGATTTCCCCATCATTGTAGCATCAACAAACATACAGTAAAGAGAGATAAATCCAGAACAAAATTCTAAACCAGACAAGAACGAAAGAAAGAAAGAAAGAAAGTTTGTTGATCATAAAGAAATGGAAGTGTAAAGAAAGAAGAATTACCCGAGGAGAGAAAGCGATGAAGTGAGCTGCGAAACTGAAGAAATGGGATCTAATTGGTGAGAATGTGGAAGTAATTGAAAGAGATTTCAGTTAAGAAATGAGGTTTGAACTCGTAAGTAGTAGCAATCGTATGAACTTGCTACTCATCAATTAATAAATTTTGCAATTAGTTTCAATAAAAAATAGGTTAGGTCGAGAATTTATAGATGCAGCCCACCCTACCGAGTCCAGTTTTCTCCATCTAATGATCTTAATTACATCCATCCAATTGGTCCCAAATCGAAGTTTTTTTTTAAGATAGAGTCTAATGATGCCAAGTACATCGGTCCAATTTTTTCGATTTGGTCTGGAATAAAAGTTTTTTCTAAGGATAGAATCTAATGATGTCAATTAGATCGATCCAGTTTTCTCGGTTTGGTCTGGAATCGAAGTTTTTTTTTAAGGATAGAATCTAATGATGTCAATTACAGCGGTCCAGTTTTCTCGGTTTCAATAGACTGTTGGTAGATATTGTTCTCTTTTTATTTCATTGGAAAATTTAGTTATAATCTCTCGTCATGACTTATCTCTATGTTTTGTCCAAAGCATTTTCAGTAGATGAAAAGTAAAGCATTGTTGTCCGGGATCAACCCTGGGTCACTCGTGCGCGATAGGGAGAGTTTCCTCATCTTATAAGGAAGGTTTCGTTCATCTTTCTAACTAACGTGGGATCTCAAATTTTATATAAAAAATATATGGGCGAAAATTTAATACCGGGTAACGCTACCCATTTAACTATATAATGAAAACTTCTTAAAAAAAATAAAAAGAAAAGAAAAGAAAAAAAGGACTGAGTCAGTTTCTTTCTTTTGCCATATGTATTATTTGCGAACCTAAACAACCGCCAAGCCACAACGCACCTCTCAAGGTCATTCTTCCTCTGTCTCTCTCTAAGAACTTGGATTTGGAACTTCTGCGGTGGATCAGACGGAGCAGCATGGCGGTTGGTGTTCAATTTTTCCTTATTTTTCCTGTTCATTTTGTTCCGAATCTGTTTGATTTCTGGCGATGTTATTACTTCAAATTTCATTCTGTTCTGAGGCGTGATTTTTTCTTCTTATTAACTACTTAGTATAGGTGAAACAGCATGTTTCATTGTTTTTTTCCCCCGTAATTTTGATGAACAAACGCGTGACTCGTATTCAGGAGATGGAGAATGCGTACTTCCGTTGTAATTATGGCATAGTATTGGAATTTAATGTTTCGAACAAGAAATAAGGAAATTATTGAAAGCACCGAAAACGTCGAAATTCGTCTCTGATTTTCCAGAAACTGACTTGATTTTGGTTGTTTTTTTGTTTAATCGTTACAGTCGCAGGTGAGAACGGTGAGCGTTACCAATGTCTCGTTGAGCGCGTCGGAGAAAGATTTGAGAGAATTTTTTTCTTTTTCCGGTGAAATTGAATTTGTCGAAATGCGAAAGTAAGTGATTTACTACTGTCTCGAAATTGTATTTTAGTTCGATAGGGATAATTGTGATTAGCAGTAGGATTGTTACTCTTTTCTTCTTGATCAACTGTTAGTTCGTATGCGTTTTCATTTACTTCATTTTGTTTTCTTGTAGGGACAATGAGCGATCTCAAATTGCATTTGTTACCTTCAAGGATCCGAAAGGAGCCGAGACATCGATTCTACTCTCGGTTGATACAATTCTCTATTCTTCCCTTTCTTCATTTCAATTGTCCATAACTTGTAGATATTCTGAATGATTTTATTCAAGTATGTGCTTATTTACTTAAGCTTTCATTAGAAATGGTTTCCGGAGTGTAGAACCTCTCTTCTGCTATGAAAATGGCTCTAAGGTTTGGCTATATGTTTTGAAAATTACTTAGAACAGAGTTTCATTCTTCAGATTTAACAAAGTTGTCATCCATTTATTTCTGTAACATGGGAGAATGTGTTCAATATGATTGCCATGATGCGTTCAAAATGCGTAGTTAACTTGATTTCTATGTCTCATTACTAAGTGATTTTTTCTTGTTTCATCTGTTTTCTTACCTGATTAAACTGTCTTGCGTTACTCAGGGAGCTACAATTGTTGATCAGCCTGTTAGCATTGCTTCTGCTCCAGATTACAATCTTCCTGCTGTACCTGCCAGTGCCCCTCTACCAGTGTCTTCTCCAGTATTTTCTTCGATCTTAATCTTACAGTAATTTTCAATCTTGTCTTTCCAATTTCTGACATGAATGAACAAACATATTTCACCAGTCTGCAGAGAATGCAGGCTCTGGTACTGCTGGATCTGCAATGCAAAAGGCCGAGGATGTTGTGAGCAGCATGCTGGCCAAAGGCTTCACTTTGGGCAAAGATGCCCTCAATAGGGCAAAGTCTTTTGATGAGAAGCACCAATTGACATCGACAGCCTCATCGAAAGTCCTTTCTCTAGACCAAAAGATCGGCCTTAGCGAGAAGATTAGCGTTGGCACAACGGCGGTGAATGAGAAAGTGAAAGAAATGGATGAGAAGTTTCAAGTTTCTGAGAAAACCAAGGCGGCGGTGAACAATGCAGGAACAGCTTTAATGGCTAACCGGTATGTCTCAACCGGGGCTTCCTGGGTTACCCAGACGTTTCAAAGAGTCGCGAAAGCAGCCGTAGAAGTCAGTCACAAAACAAAGGAGAAGGTTTTAGCTGAGGATCAAGGGAAACAAGAGGGAAGATCTTCTTAATTCATCCAAGAATTGCTGCAAGTCCAAACTTGTGTAGCCCTGATCATACCCCCAACATATATATCATATATATTTGGCCAAAACAATGTGAGGAGTGAGGACCTATTCTTCTTAGCTTGCTATTTTCATCTCGGTTGATTGATATATTTTCAATGCCTTGTTTTAGTTTTTTGTATCAGGGAGTACACAAATAAGCTACATGCTTATGTTGTAATGCTATGTGTTATGTGATTAAGTGTCGAGAAATGATCTTTATAAACATTATTTTCTTTTTTAATTATTAAATATTTGCATACGTGTCGAAACTTGGACGAAGCAAATGGAACTTGGTTTGATTGAACATAAACTCTAAATCCTTAAGACAATGCAATAGAAACAAATCAAATAGAGAATAGACTGAAATATAGATAGTTCTAAAGCAAGGCAATCCAAGAACTTCCCAACTGTTTCTATTGCATAAGAAATAGGTTAACTTAGACATGGTCATCATTGTCATCATCAGAAATGGTAATAGTATTTAGAATTGCGATAGCTTAGCTCTGCGTAGATCGGTTTCATACCGTGTAGTTGGTCCATGCATGGATGGATTTTGCAGAGCTTTCTGCTACAGAACTGAAGTCTTCAAGAATTTTGAGGTGGTAACAGTAAAGAATTTAGAAACTACAAGAGTTTCAACCCACCAGTTACATCATCAACCACTTCAACAGGACCTGCATTTTGTGAAGTAAAAAGTGTATTAGCCTATACACTACTCTGATGTATTCATATCTCATTGGATGAATGGAGTTAGTTAATACTAAATCGGGGTGCAATGAAAAACTGACAAAAAAATCATTTTAACTGACCGAAACCGATGTTGGTTTGGTTTGCATACAAGGAAACCAATTACATTCGGTCGGGCTCAATTTTGGCAAGGTGAGAAGTGAGGCCATCAGCGACCAAGTCCAACCTAACCAGCTTGTTTCTTGGAGTTCTTGCAAATGGCTAACTGCCAGATCAAACTGACTAAACCAATGGTAAGCAGTTTGGGCAGTTTGGTTATGTGTCATAGAACGGTTCGGTTCAGCTCGGTTCGGTTCGGTTCGGTTTTTCCATTTTTCTTTATATTTCTCGTGGTTCAATTCCAATTTGACACTCAAATTGAGACGATACGAACCAATATACCCCAATACTAATTCAAGTAGGAATGAACCAATATTAAATTGTTCAGTAGATCCACCAGCTAAGCTAACCAAACATGAGTTAGAACAAAAACGCAAAAGAGGTAGGGAGTTTGCTGGGCTATTATGATAGAATAAAGCTTCCCAAAGTAGTCTGATGAGGAATTTTGCTAAAAAGGAATGCTTAAATTGTATAAGGCAGCAAAGAGAAAACTCCTCCTTGATTAATATATAATGGTTGCATGGAAAAAAAAAATCACTTACCAAGAATTGCCATCACCGTTCTCGAATCTAGAAGAACAAAAAAGTGAAAATGAGTGAATTTGATAAAGTTGCTATTAAAACGTCGACCCATTTAGGTGAATTTCATATAACTTACTAGGAGCAATTTGAGTTCTTCCGGCATCAATGGTAATATGTGTTGGTAGCTTCAATGATTTTGCCCTCTCCTGATGTACAATAATATATAAAAGTTTGAAAACTAAAAGAACTAAGATCAACACCTAAAAGTATAAGAATCAGAGGGAACTCAAAGCCTCAAAGAATAGAAGAAATATAAAAAAGATCAAGGATGTATAGAATTGTCTCAGATATTATGCAAAATTAAGCTTACATGTAACGGCCCAAGTCCACCGCTAGCAGATATTGTCCTCTTTGGGCTTTTTCTTTCGGGCTTTCCCCCTCAAAGTTTTTAAAACGTGTCCTGCTAGGGAGAGGTTTCCACACCCTTATAAAGAATGCTTCGTTCTCCTCCCCAACCGATGTGGGATCTCACAATCCACCCCCCTTCGGGGCCCAATGTCCTTGCTGGCACACCACCTAAAAGTATAAGAATCAGAGGGAACTCAAAGCCTCAAAGAATAGAAGAAATATAAAAAAGATCAAGGATGTATAGAATTGTCTCAGATATTATGCAAAATTAAGCTTACATGTAACGGCCCAAGTCCACCGCTAGCAGATATTGTCCTCTTTGGGCTTTTTCTTTCGGGCTTTCCCCCTCAAAGTTTTTAAAGCGTGTCCTGCTAGGGAGAGGTTTCCACACCCTTATAAAGAATGCTTCGTTCTCCTCCCCAACCGATGTGGGATCTCACAATCCACCCCCCTTCGGGGCCCAATGTCCTTGCTGGCACACCACCTCGTGTCCACCCCCTTTGGGGCTCAGCCTCCTCACTGGCACATCGCCTAATGTCTGGCTCTGATACCATTTGTAACAACCTAAGTCCACCGCTAGCAAATATTGTCCTCTTTGGGCTTTCCCTTCCGGGCTTCCCCTCAAAGTTTTTAAAACGCGCCTGCTAGGGAAAGGTTTCCACACTCTTACAAGGAATGTTTCATTCCCTCCCCCAACCAATGTGGGATCTCACTATTATAAATACATATGCACAAACTAGAAAAACTAACAAATATCGACCAACTGCAAATGTGATATGCTTTCGACATATACGGATAGCAAAGAATCAGCAAGATACCATAAAATCACAGTGGAATTCTTAGAAAAAGGAAATCATAGTGGAATTGTTACTTGCAAAACTAGCATGTCTTCCTCACTTTCTATTTTCAGAACCACCTTGGGTTGTGCACACATCTCCCATCTGCATGTAAATAAAATCAAATAAATGAGCCGAGAACGAAGTATACGATGCCCATTAATAAAGGGAGGACTATCCTGTACATACATACCTATTCAAGGCTTTCGGTGCACGATAATGGAGCTTCTTATAGAGACCCAAAGTTGCATGACTAACAAAAGCAAGCAAATTAGATTAAAAGCTAGTCGAAATTCAATTTACAGCATTAAGAAACTGGGAAGTTCACAGTGCAAAGATTTGAGAAAATTAGATTACCAGTAGTCATTAAATAATGTGAAAACTTGGCCTCTCAAGTAGTAGTAATATAAATGTTTGTGTAGAATTGATGGATATTTCAGTAAGTATCCGCCACAAAGTTAGCTGATAATTGCAATTATGTAATAAGGGTTTTTTAAAGACGGCAGAACAAGAAAGTTAAGTCTGGTTTTGGTCCATATTATTACTTTCTTCAAGAACAAATGCCTAAGCATTATTAGAATATGTATTTTGTATGCTTGAAAAGTTTTGAGATGAATCAAACCACTAATCATTTGCATGTATTTGAAGTAACAATTACAAGAATTTGCATGTATTTGAAGTAACAATTAGAAAAGGCAAGGTAAAGAAGATTCAAGAGGCCTTTACGTTACATCTTCAAAAGCTAACTAATATACAAGTTGAAACAAAGATTTTTTAGCCCAAAAATCTTTATAATATTAGTATATCAAATCAAAGAAAGAATGGAGTGACAATAAACATCACTTAGCATTGGAAAGTGATTTGAAGACTTTTTATCTTTGGTAGTTGAACTACCATTTAAAACTATTTATGTCATATCTTATTTTTTTAATTTTTATTTAATAGCTTTTATTGGTAGTTGGTTGTTGGTAGATGAATTACCATTATGTTTGGATTTCTTCAATTTTTATTTAATAGTTTTTATTGGTAGTTGGTTGTTGGTAGATGAACTACCATTATGTTTGGATTATCTTTTTTGGCTTATTTAAAGGCATATAATATTCAAGTTTGAGTATCATGGTGGAATACAAAAACCCTTTGGGTGTTATTTTTCTTTTTTTCAAACCTTGCTTTATGTTTGAAGTTAAACCAATTCATTGGATTAGTCTTGATCAAGCTAATTTTGGAGTGAGTTGTCTTGGGATCTAAGAGTGACCATCATAGATTCCAAGTTCGATCTAAGAGTTATTCCTCCTCCTAACCAGCTCTTGGTTTGAATCATTTGTTAAGTTAGCTTTAGTTGTGAAAGTTTGCAAGAATCTTAGAAGAACCTCTAGCTTTGCAAATCCAGCAATTGTTGGCGCTTATCACTTGGTATCAGAGCATTTGGTTGACGTTCTTTGGCCGGCTCTAGAGGTAAAATATATGTACTTTATGTTATTCTTTTTCTGTCAATTTTTCTGAGTCTCCCGGATTATCAAGGAAATGTCTCAAAGTATTAAGTTCTTGTCATTAATTTGAGTCTTGTTCAAAATTTTCAAGCTATTGATCCTAAGGATGAGATACTAGTCTTAGCTCGTGAGAGTTAATCGTTGAATTGGTTATAATCAAGCTTTACACCAAAAAAAAAAAAATGTGCCAACCATGGATGGATTTGCAAACCTAGAGGGGTACTTGCAAACTTTCACAAATAAAACTAACTTAACGAATGATTCCAACCAAGAGCTAGTTAGAAGGATGAATAACTCTTAGATCGAACTTGGAATCTATGATGATCACTCTTAGATCCCAAGACGACTCACTCCAAAATTAGCTTGATCAAGACTAATCCAATGAATCGGTTTAACTTCCAACCTAAAATAAGGTTTGAAAAAAATAAAAATAACACCCAAAGGATTTCAATAAAATACAGGTTTTTGTATTTCACCGAGATCAAACTTGAATATTACATGTCTTTAAATAAGCCAAAAAGATAATCCAAACATAATGGTAGTTGAACTACCAACTACCCACTACCAATAAAAGCTATTAAATAAAATTGAAAAAAATAAGACATCACATAAATAATCTTAAATGTTAGTTCAACAACCATGGACAAAAAGTCTTCAAATCACTTTCCAATGTTGAGTGGTGTCACTCCATTCTTTTCTTGATTTGATATATTAATATTATAAAGATTTTTGTTCTCAAAAATCTTTGTTTAACTTGTACATTAGCTAGATGTAATGTAAAGGCCTTTTGAATCTTCTTTATCCTACTTCTTGTAATCGCTACTTCGGGTATATGCAAAGGACTGATGATTGGATTCATATCATCCCTCTCTTTTAAAAGACTTGACCTCAAATTAGAGTGTTCATTCCCTTCTTGATAATGCATCTCCTTTCATTTTTTTTTGTAATGAATTACATGAGGAAATGTGGTAGCAGATGAGAAGGGAATGAAGACTTTGATTTGAGGACAAATCCTTTTAAAGAAAAGGGGATAATATGAATCTAACCCCTGATCCTTTGCATATACATGCATGTATCCGAAGGAGGAATTACAAAAACTAGGGTAAAGAAGATTCAAGAGGCCTTTACATTACCTCTACCATCTTTAAATGCTAGCTAATGTACAAGTTGAAACAAAGATTTTTTAGTAAAAAAAAAATCTTTATAATATTAGTATATTAAATCAGGAAAAGAATGAACACACCACTCACATTGGAAAGTGATTTGAAGACTTTTTGTCTTTGGTGGTTGAACTACCATTTAAGACTATTTATGTCTTATTTTCTTCAATTTTTATTTAATAACTTTTATTATTTGGTAGTTGGTTGTTGGTGAACTACCCTTATGTTTGGATTATCTTTTTGGGCTATTTAAAGGCATGTAATATTCAAGTTTGAGGATCATGGTGGAATACAAAAACATTGTGTTTTCTTGGAAACCCTTTGGGTATTATGTTTAGGTTTGAAGTTAAACCGATTCATTGGATTAGTCTTGATCAAGCTAATTCTGGAGTGAGTCGGTTTAAGAGTGACCATCATAGATTCCAAATTCGATCTAAGAGTATTTCATCCTTCTAACCAGCTCTTGATTGAAATCATTCGTTAAGTTAGCTTTACTTGTGAAAGTTTGCAAGGATCCTAGAAGAACCTCTAGCTTTGCAAATCCAGCATTGTTAGCGCTTATCAAGTTTCATGTCACTGATCTCGGAAAAGATACAAAATGGAATCTGCAAACTTCATGAAGATCTTTTACTCTAGGGAAGATTATTATGCTTCCCCACCAAGTAATTTTACTTTATTAGGGCTTCCTATGGTTCATTTGGAATGAGTGGGTACTTGGAAACATCTCAAACAGGAATGGCTTAAGAAAATCACTTAACATTTCCCAAAAAAGAAGGCCAATCCATTTTCAAAAATCCCATTGGCACATGAATGAGTTTCTACCACCTGATGACGGCCAAACAACAATTCTCATAAACCATCCTGATGACATACGAAGATGCCCCAAACAAAAAGCCCCAGAATCATCGCGACCAAGCTTGAGGAAGAATTTATGGATTGGCTAATGCAATAATTAAACTTAAGGAAATTTCGAGCCAACCTCAAATGTGATAAAGAAAGAGGAAAGACTTGGTGAAAAGCCTCATCTTCCATGAAAATAAAATCCTCTTCTAGACCAATACAAAAGAACAAATCAAGAACCTTACAACTACGAACCACCACCCTGAAGCAATGGCTAGATCATAGGGAGACAAATTTGGATTAGGCAGGATGGTAGAAGGGGGGAGGGAGAGAAGGGAGAGATGAGAGAGCGTTACAAGATTGCTGAAGCTATGTAGATTCCATGCATCAATAATTTTTTTCGATTTTAACAGTGCCAAATTTCAAAAAAAAAATAGGAGCAATATTATCATCCAAAATTTTGCATTATTTCAACTTCTACTTCAAAACTACTATTATCCAAAACCTCTCATGTTATTATAGTCATTATTCTAGTAAAATTTATGATAGGCATTTTGGGAAGTTTACTATACCAGGTGTGCAGTGCATTGTTAACCTAAACTCCTAAACATATGCCCAATTCTTGGGACTAGTTTTAACAAAAAGCTACTCGGGCATGTACATTATGCAAGCAGCAGTAAAATTCAAGATTTCTATGATTGTTAGCATTCAAAACATCAGGGAATGAAAGAGAAACCACAAGGTGGTAAAAAAGTACCTGCATTGGGCAGCAATTTTTCCTTTTCCCATTTTCAAATCATTTCTCACGACTAAAACCTGCAGAGATACATGAAGTGTTATTGCATTTTTTGAGTGAAAGAGAGAGAGAACGCCTTAGAATCATCAGAGAGAAACAGAAATAGACAGAGACTCAAAGACAGACCATCTTGAAGTCCTCGAGAATGTCAGCCAAAGTTTCAACCTCCAATGGCTCTTTAGGCTTACCCTTCTTCCCACTTCTGCTGGATTCGTTACTTTTGGCTAATTTGGCTTTGATAAAGATGCGAGGAGGATATTTCGAACCAATACAGTATCCCAAAACAAGGCAGCCGGCCCCAACTACAATGGCACTCAGCCATGTCAGATCCATCCAATTTAGTCTCCAAAATCCACTCCTCCAGTATTGAAGTCCAGCAAGGATAGATAATAATGGAACAGATACCAAATTCTAATTCAAGTAATATAAATCCTACATAGAACAGGAAAGCTCAAAATTAAACCCATAAACAGTAAATACAGGAAGAAAACACCAACCAGAGGAAAGAACAAAAAAAAAAAAATCCAAGACAGAGTGAAGGAAATAGCAGAAATTTTCTCAAATTTAGGATTATAAGTACAGGAACAAAAAAGAATGATTATTACTTGCTTTTGCTATGCAGATAACACTAAAAAAAATATGAATGTCATTTGGAGATTCAATTTTTCTGGAACACAAATATAGCAATAATGCCAATATCTGATCAACCTAGCAAATAGATCATGAATATACAAATAACCAACTGTAGAGCATTTTCTTACACAGTAAAGGTAAAAACCGCTTCAAAAGTAAGCAATCAGATTCGAAAGTACGTTTCACAAAAAAAAGCTAATTAACAAAAGTCAATCCAAGATGCCCTCGCAGCAAAACAATCGTACAATGTCGATTTCTCAGCAAACATACATACAAACTTAAAACCCTAATATTCAGCTTTAAATTAACCAATCCAGGTCCTTCATCGCATCGCAGATAATGCAGTTCTTGACAGAAACTTGCGAGACGTTCGTCAAAATAACATTCTTTTCTGGAAATGAAGAACAAAACAGGTGAAAAAAAACAGCATTACCAGGCGTTGAATGACGATGAAGCTTTATGATTGCATTTAGCAGACGATCGGCACCAAGAATCTTAGATCAGACTTCAGCATAAGTCCGCCATCACTGAAGACTGTGTTCGAGGAGGCGAACCATGCGCTTTCTCTAATGCTCCTGCTCGAGTTACTTCTCAAAGTGCCGAGGTTTTTGACTCATTCCCAGAAAACTGAGGATTCTATCTTCAAATATTTTTGCATAAATAGCTCTCCTTTTTTTTTTTACATTTCTGTCTTTTTATGATTTTTATTATTATTATTATTTGGAAATTTTCAATTTCCCTACCTAGATTAATATTGTTTAATTTAAATTAATCTACCCACTAATCTTAACTTAAATCAAGTTGGTATAAATTAAGTTTAATTAATAAATTGTGAAGTAACTCGCGGATCATATTATGTTAGATCTTACTTTCATAGATGTAGACGCTTAAAAAATATTTATGTAAAAAAAATAATTTACATAGAGAGAGAAAAACAAAACTTGAAGTTTCGGGTTAAGAAACTCAACCTGAAACTATATACAGTTACGTGTATTGTTAATGGATGCAAATGGAGACTTCGAGCCGGTAGGACGAAGGCTTATAAGTGGCTAAGTGGTATGCACGTCATCTTCATTGCATATCAATGAATACACCCAAAGTAACTTTGTTTTTTATCGCACTATATAACCTGAACCAAATTTTATAACAACAAGTTTTTAGCATTATAGTCGAGAATTTTAATTTTTTTAGTATTATAGAATGTAGGTTCTGAACGGTAAACCATTAAGCCATATCATGGAGCAAGATATAATGCACTTGGAAAAATCGTATGACCAGATAAGTTTGTTGTCGTTATCTACTTTTCATAACTTCTTATTTAGTCTTATCTTTTTTGCGTTTGTCAATAGTTCATTCAGAGCGCTAAATAGAGTAGGTTTTGCGTCAAACAACGTATGCTAAGTTCAATTTGCAGCTAAAATTATGCATTTTTCAGTTATGAAAAAGCACGATCAAATTATCTTTTAGTTGTATTCCTCTTGAACGTGCTTTCGTGACTATGCTCAAATAGACTTGAGTAGCCTAGGCGCTTATTTGTTTTTTCCCCACCTTAATAACTTAGTTCACCATAGTTTAAGATGCATTCATCTATACAATGAAGTACTAATGCATCTTTGTAGATAGTCAAAACGTCGAAAGAATATTCTTCGTGAGTTATTTCTCTATTTTCTCCAATGGCTATTATCTAAGTTTTTAGGAAGCCTAATGAAGACACTATCCATTTAAGTATAGGGTGCGGAGCTAGCTCTGCACGATTAAGAAAGATAGGAGAGTAGAGGACTCTCACGTTTGTCTTTGCATGAATGCGCTAAATAGAAGTGAATATGCGTCTATTGAATGCAGTGCTCGTAATTGGATATCTTTCTTCACCAACGTGAGTATGCTAAAACGAAAGTAATTGCAACGTACAACGATTTCTGCTTAAAAAAAAAAGAAAAAAAATTAAACCTTACGTTTATATATAATGAGGTTCATTAAGGTGTTTAAATGAAAAAGAGAGAAAATAAAAATAAATTAAGTTGTCATATTATAGAATATTAAGTATTTATAATTTTTAAAATTCACAAATTTAGACATCTAGCGTTTGTAGTCCAACGGTTAGGATAATTGCCTTCCAAGCAATAGACCCGGGTTCGACTCCCGGCAAACGCATTTTTTTTACTTTTTTAAAACGATTTTCCTTTAGCGATCAGATTATAAAATAGTTTTCATGTATCTTAATTAGATTTTTTAATTTATTTTAAAAAGTATTCAAAATAAATAATTTAAATTTTACATATCTAACGTTTGTAGTCCAACGGTTAGGATGATTGCCTTCCAAGCAATAGATCCAGGTTCGACTCCAGGAAAACGCAATTAATTTTGTCTTTTTTTTAAAAACCATTTTCTTTTAGGGATCAGATTATAAAATAATTTTAAGTAATTAAAATTTTATTTAGTTTTCATGTAACTTAAATTTTAGATTTTTTAATTTATTTTGTAATAAATTTTAATAATTATTGTTAATATTTAATTTAAGAAATTACACATCTAGCGTTTGTAGTCCAACGGTTAGGATAATTGCCTTCCAAGCAATAGACCCGGGTTCGACTCCCGGCAAACGCAATTTTTTTATTTATTTATTCAATTTTATTAAATCAGATTATAATTTAATTTTCATGTACCTTAAATTTTAGTTTTTTAATTTATGTTGTAATAAATTTTAGTAATTTTTTTTATTTATTTATTCAATTTTATTAAATCAGATTATAATTTAATTTTCATGTACCTTAAATTTTAGTTTTTTAATTTATGTTGTAATAAATTTTAGTAATTATTCTTAAATGATTCATTTAAAAATTTACACATCTAGCCTTTGTAGTCCAACGGTTAGAATAGTTGTCTTCCAAACAACAAACTTCGGTTTGACTCTCTGGTCATAAAAAAGCTAAGATGGAACCGTATGGGCTTTCTTGTCAAATAACAATTTCATAATTAAGGTTTTGTTTTTTACGATGGTGTTTTTTTTATTTTATTGTTTTAAATTAAAAAAGTCGTTTGAAATGTTTTAATTAATTTTCTGCATACGTTATTAAAGAAATGCATGTAGTGATGTCTCTAAACTATGTAAAAGAATTAGGAGCGTTATACATTTCTTCTTTCATCTTTACGTAATTGAACTTTTGGATTAGTGTTAGTCGATTTAGTTTTCATCCCATTATGTTATAGAAAATTTGTTGAATTTGGAACTTTTTGAAAATAAAGTAGCTTGTAGAACTAATATAACGACCCACCGCTAGCGTCCTCCCCAACCAATGTGGGACATCACAATCTACCTCCCTTCAGGACCCAGCGTCCTCGCTGGCACTCGTTCCTTTATCCAATCGATGTGGGACCGCCTCCAAATCCACTCCCCTTTGGGGCCTAGCGTTCTTACTGGCACATCGTCCAGTGACTGGCTTTGATACCATTTGTAAGGACCCAAATCCACATCGTCCGGTGACTGACTCTGATACCATTTGTAATGACCCAAATCCACCGCTAGCCGATATTGTCCTCTCTAGACTTTCCCTTTCGAACTTCCCCTCAAGACTTTAAAATGCGTCTGCTAGCCAAGGTTTCCACACCCGTGATTTATTCCCCTCTCAACTAACGTGGGACATCACAACTAGAAGGTTTCTATTGTTGTTTTAATTTTTGTAAAATGTTTTATATGATTTATTTGTTATTTAAACAATATGTTTTGTTGTTCTACCATAAATTTACTACTTATTTACTTGTTTACGTCACACTTCCATTTTTCTTTATTGCAACAAATTAAAAATTTTATATGAGTAACTTTAATTCTATATTTTTGTTGTACCTTCTTTTTGTCATTTTGAGTTCATGATAAGATTATGATTTCTAACCATTTTGAAATTGATTTAAGATTGAGTTGAATTTATTTAAAATGAAAAAATGGTCAAGAAAACGTACTCTATGAACTAAATGGAGAATAATTATAGCGGGCTTTTTTCTTGTTGTCCTCCAACTCTAGTAGGTCAAAATTCCACTTTAAAATCGTACTTACGGTAACTCGAACAAGACCAAGGTTTGTGAGAATTTCCTTAAAATTACAGAGAGAAAAACTTCGCAGAGAATTTGTTTATGACTTGAACTTAGTTTTGATTCAATCCAATAATTCTATATAGAAACACTTAGGAAAGAGTTCGATTTATGAGTTCTATTTATATACACATTTATGGTAGATTTTTTTGCCAAAATATATTATTTAATATATAATCATACATATTTAATATTTTTTAATCTATTATCTCATTCAAATTTAATATATTATTTAATACATCAAATATAATAAATAAATATGTTTCTTATATTCAATCATTCGTATTAATTTGAACATTTCAATTTTTTCTTGTCAATTAAATTGTTCATTTTATGTTATTATGAACTAGAAAGGAGGGATTATGAACTTACCGACTTCAATGATACAAAATTAATTATGCACGGTAGGATAAGTTGTTTTCATGGATATAATCATTACATGCAAATCGATTTTTCATGAGTTGTATAATTATAGTTCGATTTATTCTTGTAACTATATCTTATACCTTAAACACCATTAATTCTCTAATGAAATAATTTATTTATGACGGAATCATAAATTAAGTTCATTTTAAAATGTAGCGTTTGTAATCCAACGGTTAGGATAATTGCCTTCCAAACAATAGACCTGGGTTCAACTCCCTAAATTGTTTCCTAAAATTGCCTTCGAAGATTATCATATGTTTTTATTGTTTACAACGTTAATGGAATCTCCAAGAAAAACAAGAAGAGGGAAGGAGCTTCTAACAAATGTAGAGCAATGGATACATTCAATATTTTCTAACTCAGATAATCTCACATTTTATAACCTTTTTTTACCAATCATGTAAGACGTAATCATCAAAGATTTAACCTTTTTAAATTTTATATGTAAACTCACTCTAGGCTCGAGAAACAAAAAGAACATGTGTACAAACAAGGTATACAATAAGAAAGAGGAAAATGATTGAATAGAAGAACACTCAAACATTTGATAATCTTCGATGTGTTGATACTAATAGTGATTCATTTGATGAATGACATATTTGGATAGAAGAAGATTACGTAAACACTTGCTCAAAATCTCACATATCATATTCCGTTATGGAAAACAATATTTTTCCAGAGAATTCGTCATGATATACCTAATTCATGCATAATATCATGAAAAAATAGATACAAACTTTTGAGTATCGAGAATCTAAAAATAGAAAATTTAGATATTTATGACTTGTCTTACTCAAACCATGACATAATATATGTTTAGAATGGATGCTATTTTGAGAGAGTTGAAAAGGCACTTATCTCATTCAAAATGTTCTATACATCAGTTCTTACTCAAAGCATTTCAGACTCCGTTGGTTCGATGTTCCAAACGTGAATCATGTTTGATCCAACATTAGATTTAAAAAAAGACAACTCGTGGAAAAGCACAGGCCAACCCTGCATATTTTCCTCCTCTTGTGGTTAGTTCCCAACTTCCACCATTTACTCAATATCAAATTCAGCAGATACGTTCCACATTAAGAAGATGAAACAGAGCAATATTATTTGGAACTCAATCCTACTAAATTCGCATAGCTAAATCATGTCCATCAGTCAAACATGGTCGATGATAAAACATATAGCTAACAGAAAATAGCTCATAGAACTCACAAACTAACATGGAGAGATATAACTGTCACTACAGATTCACCTTAAATATTACCATATTAAACCAGCGTATGGAGAAAAATTAGGCTGGGATTTTGAGAATCCCTAGTTTTCAGAATTACAGTAGGATGAAATGTCTGGATAAAAGTTCTACTCACTCGGTGTGTTGTTGGCTGCTTCGTTGAAGGAAGCAGCCAGATACTCGGCGAGGCTGGGTTGAGAGCCTGACCTGCCAGAAGAAGCATTTGAAACTCTTGCTTTTTTCGTATTGAATTTCGAAATCCAAGATTCTGAAGGGTTGGCATAACTTCTCAATGGAGCAACTGGCCTCCAAATACCAGGCTGCAGAACCTTCCAGGGATCTTCAAGCATGGATGGATTGTAAAATTGTTCCGGTCTAGATGATTCGTCCGATGAAAAACGATGACCATGAGAACCAAAGCCTCGTCCAGAGACAAATCTTGGACTAGGGGTCATATTGCCACGATGACCATGGCTGCCTCCACCAGGACTAGAACTGCCTTGATACCCAGGACTAGGGCTTGGACTAAGGTGATGAACCCTGTCTTGCATTTGATTGGGGTAAGAATTACCTCTTGGTCCAGAGACAAAGCTGGGTGAGCTCATATCCCTTGGTAGCTGGCTAGGGAATTGGTTGACAAAAGGGCCTCTGGGGGAGTTCATCCCCCTTGGAGGAGGGCCGGGAAAGTGGTTGACATATGGGCTTCTAGGTCCACCCCACATATTAGGACTTCTTTGATCCATAGGAAAAGGCCTGGGCATTGCTGGGCTACCATGGCCACCAGATCCACCATAACCTCGTGCATAGAATCTCTGATCAGGTGAATGTTGATGGAATTGATGAGGCGCAGAGGGAGACATTTCAGGGTTTCTCAATCCTACAACACAATATTATATCTAGATTTGGAGGAGAAAAGTGATTCCCTAACTACAAAATGCTAAAAGAACATACTCATGAGAGGAATAAAATAAAACACAACAAGCATTAACAAAAATTATAGCTGATCACCATATGAGATACTTCCCAATTCTACCAGAAACATCGCATAAACTTTAATGTAAAATATTAGCAAATACTAATAGGATAGATGTGAAATATTACAAAACTCACGTCTTTTATCATTTAAAAAATACTGCTTTCATGATTGCATGGCATCAAACCATAGGGAGGAATTAGAAACTCATGGTTTGAATTGGAAACTAAAATCAAACTACGGAAGTATATTTTGCACAAAAGAGTGCTATGTAGAATTTATGTTAAAGACATACATTTACCTTCCCCAACAAAAGCTTGCAAAACAAACACACATTTAATTCCTAACCACTAATTGAAACACATCTAATTGTATATCCTTAATACTCTAGACATTTAACATTCATGCTCATCAAACAAAATAAGAATCATACAAGGAAGAAACACTAACTTAAATAATTAATTTTCTCACTATGTTTCTCTTAGAATTCCTTCCAAAGTGGCTCAGATTAAGAAAGCGACAAAAAATTTGATGTGGGAAAGCCACCTTTTCCTAGTTGAAATTTGCTTCAACACTTCAAGTAGGGAGTTCAGGTACTGGAAACCACTAGAATAAAATCTCTTCTTTCCTCTTAAAAAGGTTATGGAGTGCTCCATTGAAACAAAGAGCTTGTGGATTTTTTTTCCTTTTCGGGTGAGGAGCCAGGCAAGTAAAGTTATAGATGTCCCGTTTGTTTCATGGATTTTGAAAGAATTTAGTTTTAATCACAGTCGTAGAGAGGATACACAAGCTATTCTTTAGACTCTGGTTTGTTTCTGCACTGCTCCATGATGCAGGCTCTTAGTTCATAACCAGAAGCATTTCATATTCCTAATAACATCTCCCTATATCCAAAAGCTCTCAGAAGGTTAAAACTAGAAAGAATCGACAGTTTTTTTGTGACTAAGTTCATTTTACAACCTCAAATTGGGAGCACCTTCTACAAGATTTTGTTTATGGTTTACATGTCTGTATTGATTTGAAAGCTTCTTTGTAACATTTTTCTCTGGAGGGGAACATGATTATCCGGCACATTAGGCCATTTTTTGACCCATGTATTCGCAATTGGACCCTTTTTTTTCAATGAAGCATCC
This sequence comes from Cucurbita ficifolia, assembly GCA_033971965.1. NCBI lineage: Eukaryota > Viridiplantae > Streptophyta > Magnoliopsida > Cucurbitales > Cucurbitaceae > Cucurbita > Cucurbita ficifolia. The sequence continues at coordinate 2,538,432 of CM066963.1, forward strand.
ACCATCAAACAAGTAGCTCGATATCCTATTCCCATTACATGATCCTTTATATATTTCAATCCACAAATTATTTAAGAAAACATAAAATTACCTGGAAAATTTGATGGAACATAAGTATCTGGAGAACTATTGAGGTGGGAAGGAACATAATCATGGGCCACAGTCTGAGTCCCTCTCTTCTTGCTAGAAGAAAATGCAGCCATAGGGTTTGTGTAATAGTCAAATCTTGGGGCGGTACATGGTTCTGATTGCCCTAGCATGTTAGCTGAGGACTCAACCAATGGATTTGAAAGATGATTAGGCAGAGAAGTTTCAACATAATTAGCGACATCAGCCTGCGAAGCTTCCATTCGCATTGCTCTCAGTCGCTCCCTCCGTTTCTCGGATTCTTCCATTTAACCTAATATCGTCAATTCTCAATCACTGTCATCACTGAAAACACACAACAGACTCGATCACAACGAAAAATAAAGACTCCATCATGAACAGGAAACAAAATTATCATAGATCTATAATCCCTACTTGGAGGTTACAAAAATGCACCCCGATTGAAATTAATTACAAAAGAAGTAAAATTACAGAATGCATCGGATAGGGAACAACTTACAAGAAAGACCGAAGACAACTGAGATTAAGATTCCTAAGGAAAATTGTTTCTGAAAGAAATCCCTAGCTGCTTCCTTCTCTGTGATTAACGACGAAGTCCGTAGTCCTATAATATTCTTCAGCAAAGTTTCGGATGTAAGGAGAGAAATTTCTAGAAATAGATAACTTCTACAAAGTATACCTATATCTATATTTTATGTAGCATCTTTGATCATTCATATAAAAAAAACATGTCAATTTCAGCCTCTAACGAAGACGAAGAATTGTAAACCCCATTGAACAGCCCAACACCCAATCAAGACTCTACGAGAAAGATCATAGTCAAAGAAAATTTTTAAGCAACAACGAGGACGAGAAGGAATTAGGTTAGGAGAATGAATTCAAACTCAGCGAAGAAAGGATGAATATCTGTAAGGATTTTCATGAGAGATGTAGCTTTTTCGTAGTGTCAAATGCTATTCCACATAGATGGAAATTGGAATAATACCTGTTACAACAATGGAGTATATAAAACCGCTGCGAGGAGGCTGCGGTAGCGGCAGGGGCGGAAGATACCACGACGGCGACACCGAACTGCTGAAAACGGTGAAGAGTCGTGAAGAAGAAGTATCATTATGGGGTCAGTTTTGTTTTTCTCAAGGAAAAAAGTGGGCTGGGCCTTTAAAAATGGGCTTTATAATTATTTTATTTTTCAATTATTATTTTGTTTTCGTAAATTAAATAAATAATTATAAAAGTCGAATATAAATTGAATATTTTCAAATTTTATTTTAATTTTATCTTAGTGTATCAAATGACAAATAATGGATTATGTTATTCTCAGTTTGATTTTTAATAATTCATTACTAATATTTTACCTTCCCTTAATATTTTAACATATAACCTATTTTATTATTTTAGTTCCTTTTTTTTTCTTTAAATAAAACATAACATTTTTCTCATTTAAAAAATAAATTGTAGGCTTGTCACTTTATTTCATGAAATTTAGAAAAATAATCTAAATTCATAGAACAAATTGATTTTTTTTTGTCTACTCATTATTCTATTTTAATTCTAAATCTAATGAATTGTTTTTTTTTTTAATTTGGAAAGAAAATTGATTTTAAAATTATTTAAATGTATTTATTATTAATGTTGTTGCGGTTTAAAACTAGCTAATTTAAATTTTAAATAAATACCAAAAGGTAATATTTAAATGTTACTATCAATAAAATTGTTTTAAAACTTAAGAAAAACATGTTCAACACATGTGGTTAACCCATAAAAAACCACCCCTAATTTTTATTTATTTATTTCAAAAGTTGTAATATTAAATCAGGTAGAAGAATATTTGTATGAATTATGTCTATTTTCCCAATATTTGTTTCTGGTTAGAGACAAAACAGATATTTTTCACTAATAAAATGTTGAAAATATAATAAGTCTATTTAGTATTGTACAAAATTCTATAAATATTTCATTTTAATTTAATTGTCATTTGTTAATAATATAACAAATTTAATCTTGAATCATTAATAACTACATTATAAATGATAAGACTTATAATTTAGGCAATTCAGTGTATTTAATAAGCAGTCTTAATAATTAATCATCTTTAAAAAATTATATAAATTTATCAATTATAAATAATTAATTCAAAATAAAATTAATTATACAAATTATTTTATTATATAATTATGATAATTTATTTAATTATTAATAAATAAATAAGTCCAATAGCCAAAAGCATCACAAGGCTTATGCCCCGACCCCTCCAATAGCCAAAAGCATCACAAGGCTTATGCCCAACCTCCAATAGCCTAAAGCATCACAAGGCTTATGCCCAACCTCCAATAGCCTACAGCACCACAAGGCTTTTGCCCGACCTCCAATAGCCAAAAGCACCACAAGGCTTATGCCCGACCTCCAATAGCCAAAAGCACCACAAGGCGTATGCCCCAACCTCCAATATCCAAAAGCACCACAAGGCGTATGCCCCAACCTCCAATAGCCAAAAGCACCACAAGGCTTATGCCCCAACCTCCAATAGCCAAAAGCACCACAAGGCTTATGCCTCGACCTCCAATAGCCAAAAGCACCACAAGGCTTATGCCCGACCTCTAATAGCCAAAAGCACTACAAGGCTTATGCCCCAACCTCCAATAGCCAAAAGCATCACAAGGCTTATGCCCCGACCTCCAATAGCCTAAAGCATCACAAGCTTATGACCGACCTCCCATAGCCAAGTGCATTACAAGCTTACACTCTAACCTTAGTGGCATGAACCACATAAAATTCCATTACAATCAAGAAGGGCAACCTTGCAAGGATAAATGCAAGGTAAATACTCGTAAATACTCCCGTGTGATCAATAGTGAAGCAGTGGGAAGAGACCTGATTCAACTAGAATGAAAATTGAAGGACGACCCAACGACTAGTCATGGTGAAGGGAATCCCCCAAAGCCCTAACGAAAGCAATTCATCATTGGACAATTGTATATATTAATCAATAAAATTAATCCATGATTATAAATTATATTTTAGAGACTTTTGAATGATAATTTAGTAGAGACTCAGACATCCAAGGAAGGATAAAGCAGCATTAGCTCTCTAGCCCGGCGAAGGCGAAAGCTCTTAGGCGGCCACTGCGAATGTTTTGAGAAACAAGCCTTATAGATATCATCATTGTTGCCACAATTTTCAAATGAAGAATATGATCAAACAAACGAAAAAACAGCTATCTTCATAAGTTTATAAGAGACTCAGACATCCAAGGAAGGATAAAGCAGCATTAGCTCTCAAGCCTGGCGAAGGCGAAAGCTCTCAGGCGGCCACTGCGAATGTTTCTGAGAAACAAGCCTTAAGGATATCATCATTGCGAATAGATTTTCAAATGCTACATAAATAACACACAAATTAAGTATGAAGAAGTTAAAGGTGAAGGTCTTCAATCCAATAACGATCAGAAAATTTTATGAATACTGTTTGAAGGTGAAGAAGTTAAAAACAAAATTTTAATAATCAGATAAATATAAAATTCTAATAAAAAATCATTTACACAAAGAATTTAGCACCATCAAAGCTTAGAGAATACAAAAACGAATCGTCGATCGGAAAACAGAACAATACATTTCAACAAATCTGACCAAATCAAGTAAAGTAGGCTTTCAGTGTGTGTAACAGTCAGATCATTGATAGTAAAATCTCACTGAAATCCGCTAAGATTATTGGAAATATCATCATAAGCCCATAGAATCGAACATGCAACTCAAAAAAAGAAGAAAAAAATCCAAACAAGTCAAAAACCGACTCCACAACTCAACCAAATTCAAGAGGATGCACAAACAGTGAACATCAAAAAAGACAAAAATAATATGAGAATTGAAGCTAAAAGGTGAAGAAAAATGCAGAAAAATCTTCAGTTTTCAGAGGAAACTTGGAACCGTAGAAATGAAAGCCAAGAATGGAGGAAACGACGCTTCGGAAAAAAGAGGTCGAATTGTGAGTTTATAGGGCATCGACTGATAAATTAGGGTTTCTCGCTGTCGAATGGTTTAGGGTTTTTCCTGTTTTCTTCCCCAAAACTTATAGGCTGGGCCGCAACATGATAAAAGTATATTTACTTGTCAGATGTAAGCTAAGCCCATTAAGAAAGGCCCACATACCAAAATTCCTAAAAAAAGTCTAATTGCGTTTGCCGGGAGTCGAACCCGGGTCTATTGCTTGGAAGGCAATTTTCCTAACCGTTGGACTACAAACGCTAGATGTCTAAAATTTTATATTTTTAATATGGTTAATTGTTTCTACTGTACAGAATATTTATTTTTCCACAATACGACATCTTAACTTAGTAAAAAAAAAGTATAATTTTTATTTTCTTTTAATTTAAATACTTATATGTGGGTTTCTTCTTCTTCTTCTTCTTCTTTTTTTTTTTAGTAGAAATCATTGTGTGATGCAATTATTTTCGTTTGGGTTTATTCACGTTATTTTTCTTAATTGTGTAGTGCAAGTTCTGCATCCTATATTTAAATGCATAATGTCTTCAATAATTTGGTAAAGAAGACATGATACTACCTGAACGAGTGCATCTGCTTTCGAATGTTGTACATGTATCTCTTCTTTTCAATCTCTGACTGATCCATCCATGACTTAAGTTGGCTCATCATCGCTCGTTTTCTCCAATCATGGACACCTTGAGGTTCAGTGACATTTCCTTCATTGTCCTTTAAGTTATATGCTACGACATTATTGGACAATAGTTTAAGCGACGGTGGTACAATCGTCATAGTAAGATACAAAAGTGTGGGTCTGTAAGGAATATTTTGTCATTTGTTGTATGAGACAAATGTATTGCTAATGGTATTTCTTGGCTTATACGATTATTATGTGGATACTAGTGAAACTCGAAAACTTAAAAATAATTTTCAAACACTTTTAAAATTTAAAGAGTATTATTATTATTTTTTAATTCATTGTTTTCATTTATAACTAACCACAAAAATATTTTTTAATTTTTTTAAAAAAATTTTAAGGTAATTTTGTAGTTGTATTAAAAGTTTTAGAGTATTAAAACTTTTAAAACTTTCCAGATATTTTTTTTTAGACAAAATGTATTTTTATTAATTTAGCATTGTTTTTGTTTAATTTTTTCATTTTCTTTACTTTTTTTTTTCTTTTATTTTACATTTATTCATTTTTGTCCATTCTTACTATTTTATAATTTATTATTATTATCTTAATATCATTTACTGATATTTACCTGTATAATTAATTATAATTAATTATTCAATTTGATGACTATATTATTTATAATTAAAATTTGGTATAATTTTATTAAAATCATTTATTTGGCATCCATAAACCAACTCAAAATTCTAAAATTTAATATAAATTGTTTATAGTAGCATGAAAATTAAACTAAAATTGAAGCCATATTATTGATTTATTAATAAATTATTACAATGGTATAACATTTATAAGTATGATTAATTATTCAATTTGATTTTTGAAATATAAGATTGGACTAAATATATAGTTTATATAATTTTATTAAAAGTATTTATTTGAGAATAATTATTAAGATTTATTACAAAATAAATTTAAAAAATTAAAATTTATGGTACATGAAAATTATATAAAATCTGATTTAATAAAAGTAAACTTAAAATTAAATTGAATTTCAAAATGTGAAATTGTAGGATTACATAAACGACCTACAACAATGAAAAGAAATCCTTAAAAGAACGTGGTTTAAAAAAAAGAAAATAAAAATGCGTTTGCCGGGAGTCGAACCCGGGTCTATTGCTTGGAAGGCAATTATCCTAACCGTTGGACTACAAACGCCAGATGCTTAAAGTTTTGAAATTTTCTTTAATTACAAATTGTATTTATTGGAGGATATTAAAGCGAACGCCTTTCACACACAAATAAACTACGGGCGGTTTGGGCGGGAAAAAACATGGATTTTAAATACTATCGTTTATTTATTTATTCTTATTTTATTTTCTAGTAAAAGTTTTTAAAACATTCTTAATATTTAAATAAAATTAAAAAAATATCTTTATGTCAATACTTTATTTTAAAAAAATCATTTAACTTTTAATAGTGCGACATTCAAAGGTTTATTGATACTTTTCAACATTTTATTAAAAGAGTTAAGAAATATACTTTGTTATTATTATTTCTAAAAAATATCTATAAAATTTTAAAATTTAAAAGTAAATCCAACACATTTTCCCTTTTTAAAAAATTAAAAAAAAAAACTTACCATCAATATATAGACGAAAATCGTTTATCAACACATCATAGATTATTCTCAAACTTTTTAGAGTTACTTTTGAAACATGATACTAACAATAAATATATATTTAAATTTTTTATAAAAGTTAAAATGTGTTATTGTAGTTTATATAAGTGGAAACCCTCTTTAAACTAGGTGCCTTCAGAAGGATATGATTCTAATTGTCGATTAGCAGGGCTGCATGCATGAATTCGTATTAGGAGCGCATGGCTAGATCGATCGGTCGGTCTTCTTTGTAAGGGCTACAACAATTCCACTTATCACGCCTCTTTTTTATTGTCGATCGGGCGCAAAGCTAGTGTTTAATAAAAAAACATATTGGATCATGATAGGCACAATAATCCTAGTTCCTACGCTTATCGAGTCTGTTTCGCCACATGGTAAACGAGACACCGAGTTCCTTCTAAATATTCACTATTAAAGTTTATATAATTTTATTAAAACTATTTATAGGAGAATAATTATTCACATTTAATTAAAATAAAATTTAAAGAAATTTTAAATTTAAATGACAAAATTATTTTATAATATGACTTAATAGAAGTAAACTTAAAATGAAATTGAATAAATTCAAAAGGTTAAATTTTAGGATTACATAAAGGACCTACAATCCCTCAAGTAAATGGTTAAAAAAAAGTATAAAACAAGTGCGTCTGCCGGGAGTCGAACCCGGGTCTATTGCTTGGAAGGCAATTATCCTAACCGTTGGACTACAAACGCTAGATGTATAAAGTTGTTTTAAATTTTATTAATATTCTAAGAATTTACATATTTTCACAATTTTGGAGAAACATTAAAACAAAAAACTTCCACGTGGAAGAAAAGGAATATTGAATTTTTAATTTCATCCCATCCCAAAAAGTGAATATATATATATATATATATATATATTTATAATATTTATATAATTCAATAATAGCTTAATTTATTTAAAAATGGTGGATTTTTTTTTAATTCTTTTTAATGTAAATACTTTTATGAATCTTTTATTTATATATTTATTTAAAAAATATTCATCAACATCACTATTTTAAATTTAAATATTTGGTATTCATTGTTTAAGAAGTTTCAATTTAATTTATCATATTTTAAACATTTTTCAATTGTATTATTTTTATTAATAATTATTAAATTTAACTAATGGTAAGTTTATGTGGCATAATTTAGAGTGAATTTACACTATTCTAATATAGTTATGAAATGATTGCAGTTCTAAAACAATCCAAATGTCAAGTTATGATTGGTTTGTTATGTACGTATTGAAAGTCATTTGATTGTAACTATCGAACCTCTAATTCGTAACACAAGTCGCTACTACATATATGATGTGACGTTAATTTTAAAAGAAATCAAGAACTATAATTTTTTTTAATCTAAAATAAGACATGCACAAATCATTCAAACTGTGTTTTTGAGATCTCGAGAAATACCTTTAAACGAACGGAACATGATTTCATCATTTAGGAGGAGTATCAAAGTGTTTAACCAAAATAGTCATGTTCGTATAAACGAAATGCTAGCCACGATTTCAAATTGACATATGTATGTTCGGAATGCGAGAATGATAATCCTTTGTGAAAGGTATGTTTATAAAGATGGATCATGTGTTATAATGCATGATTCTTATCTATGGGACCTCATGCATATACATGATTCGAGAAAATGAAAATTTTAAAACTTTACGCTATGACGATGGGGGAGAGTGGCTATACCCTCCCGACATGACAAATGAAGAAAAAACTACAAAGCGTGTCCTAACATATAACATGTCTACATGTGTTTTTATTTTCCATTGTAGCCGTGGAGTCAATTACTTGGTATTTGCATCATTTTTTAAAAATATTTTATTTTCAGGTAAGAATAATGACATATGAGGCGATTGATAGTTTCGGTAATGGAGCCATGAGATTAGATCATGTAGTACCTTATGCTTTGTTTCTATCATTTTCTATGTGTTTTGAGACACCCGAGTAAATGAGGGGTACATGAATGAACCGATAACACATTCGAATGAGAGCGATCTTAAAGACCAAATAGTTAAGAAAAACTTAAAACAATTGAAAGTCACTACCTAAGTGCACCTTCCTTTTCAGTAACTCAATCATAGAAACTCTATAGTTAAACATGCTGTGATTGAAGACTCGTGTTGGTCTGTGGGGATAATTTTCACTTTTAGAAAGCGAGGAGGAGGTAACCTAACCATGTTCCTGGGCCATTAGGTGCCGAAGAACATAATATCATAACTTTGTTATACAGATATCTCTTTTTTACTCGGGTGTTACATTTTCAAATAGAACGCATATGAGTGAGAACAAAACACGTTGAAAGGACTCGTGTTGGTCTGTAAGGATAATTTTCACTTGTAGAAAGTTAGGAGTAGATAACCTGATCATGTTGCAGGGCTATTATGTGCCGAAGAACCTAATATCATAACTTTGTTATATAGATAGCAACTTTAAACAGTTCTTAACCATCGTATATCTCTCTTGTACTCGGGTGTCACATTTTCAAATACAACGATACCCAAAAGTGAATTATTACACGATACGAACGAAGTTATACATTGCAAGAATTACAAAAGAATTTTGGGAGACAAAAAAAATTAATGAAGTGTTTAAGGGAATGTGAAAGAACCTCCAATTTGATTAGTTCCTGATGGAGGACTAATGGCTACCCAAAGAAGAGATATGGTGATAGCAATAAGCCCTGACCACACAAAAACAATGGTAGGTGTTCTTCCTCTTCTTCCCATCAGCCCTTTGGCAAAAGGGTATAGATGAGCCAATACCCAGAAGCTAAAGAAAACGCCACCGATCAGTCGGCTCCATTGCGGTATCACACTGTATATCGTTCGGCTAAACCCGACTGCTATCGCTATTAAGTTCGTTATCATGATCGTGATTGGTGGTATCATTAGAGATGTCCATTTCACAACGTAGAGATCAGCAAACTCGTCGTCTACGTCGTCACCTCCCGATTTCGACGTCAACGTGAACGATATTTCGATCCCAGCAACAACTTTTAGCAGACCCTGAAGTACAGCAGCAAGATGTGCACTTGTACCACCAATCAACCAGAACTGCTCATTCCTCCACCACTCTTCTAATTCAATACCAGACCATCGGATCTCGAGCACCGCAAGCATACACAACGTTAACGTGATAACCAGAAGGTATGTAAGAAACGTTACGTTAAGCGTTTGGACGATGAACTGACCGGAGAACAGCGATAGTGCTGGTAGAAAGCAATATACTATGAGGAAGATTGAAGTGAAGGGATATATCCCCACGTTTAAGTATGCTATTCTTTGTAGAAGTTTCATTCTTGGACTAGCTAGGATGGCGTTGTTGCGGGAGAAGAAGATCTCGACCGACCCGGTAGCCCATCGGAGGACTTGATGCAGCCTATCTGTCAAGTTGATCGGAGCTGTCCCACGGAAAGCGTCTCGTTTCGTTACGCAGTACACCGATTTCCATCCTCTATTATGCATCCTATATCCAGTGACCACATCTTCAGTAACAGATCCGTAAATCCATCCAACACGGTTACCCCATTCGGTTTTATCTTCGTACCAGCAAGAAATGACACTGATTGCCTCTGCAACTGTTGAAGCATCGAGGAGATCACGAGGGATCGTAAGAGCACCCGGTGGACGTCCGTTCTTCACGGCGGGGTGATCGGCCAAGGGGCGGCCTTGAAATTCAGCAACCGGGATTGAATCAATAAGGAAAGTAGAGTTCCCAAATCTTTTAGGAAACAAAGAGAGATTCATTTCTTCATCATCAGAATCACCCATTCTCAAAGCTCTGCTCTCTTCTGGTGTGCTCGCAACGGATGTATGCTTTTTTCGTCCGCCACAACAACAACTACAAAAACCAGGGTGATGCTCTTTCGATCGAGGTGGATCGAAACCATATAGGGCAACCCTTCTAAAGAGACATCCTGTTCCGACGTAAACTGGTCCTTGAAGCCCGTCAAGAGCTCGCATGTTAACGTCGAAAAACACAGTGTTGTGATTTGCATATCGATCGGAAGGATCGATACCCTCGAACCTTTGAGGGAATTGGACATAGCAAAGGCGATCGCCTCCACGATCCATCATGAAGCACATTCCTTCTCTCATTGCCTGAGAGTTGTAGATATAGTGGTCACAATCGAGGTTGAGAATGAACGGACCATTCGACATGATTGCCGAGGCTCGAACTAGAGCATTCATAGCTCCTGCCTTCTTGTTGTGGTCATAGCCTGGTCGTTTCTCTCGAGAAACATAAACGAGTAAAGGAAGACGAATATCGACCTCAGAAGTGTCGATAAGTTTCTCATCTTCAACATTTCCATGAAGAGGTTCATCACTAGGTGGCTTCAACATCACCTATAACAAAACAAGATAGACACCTCAGTGAAAAAAAAAGATCGAAATCCCTATTTAAACAATGATCTTCGAGTAGGTTCGACGTCGTACCTGTATGATACCGGCATGGTCACCCTTCGAGTGCTCAGACGATGGCTGCAACCAAGTCCCTGGCCAATGCGTGCCATCAGCCATCCATGTCGCTTTAGCGATTTTCACACTCTCAATCGGTTCATCAGCACCAATGTTCTGCTTCTGAAGCTTCATAGCTTTGATTTCTTCTCGTGCATGATAAGCATCCGAGCGACGACGAATAGAGTCAGGAAGTCCATTTATACGAACTTTGAACTCATCATACTCACGCTTAACACGTCTTCGATCCTTAACAAAATCTGGCTTCACTTTGTTCTTGAATGGATCTCTTTTCAAACTAAAATAAGACTCGGGATTACGAGGTTCGATGCCATGTTTTCGACAGAAAGGAACCCAAGTATTAGCAAAACTTGCAGCTTCAGCCATGGCCTCGAAAGTTAAAAGCGCACCTCCATCATCAGAAACATAACAAGCAAGCTTTTCAACTGGATAGTCTGCAGCTAGAATCGAAAGGATCGTGTTTGCAGTTACAAGAGGCGGTTCTTTCTCGGGATCTGCAGTAGAAACAAAGATATCTATGCCCGGTAGATCAGATTTTCCAGTAGGATTACTCGGACTAGGCGTTTCGAATTTCTCCATCAACACGTTAAGATCAGTAGCTCTGTTTATGGGGCACAACTTTGGCAGCTGATCAAGCAGCCAAGAAAAAGCAAACCAAATCTCACAAACTATAGACATAGCCCACAACCAGTACGCATCAGTGTTCGGATGGCTTACTCGCCAAGCCAAGAAGAACCCGAGCACGACCATTCGAACGACGATCAAAAGTCTGTCACAACAATGTTATTCAACAATAAGTTGGATGAAATCCCATAGCATGCTAGAATATCAATACCACTTATAAACAAAGAACATACCGATACGGGCTAAGAACAGCAGCAGGAATCTTCAACTTTCGAGTTAGGGGCCGCCACGGCTTATTCATAAACTCCATAGGCTCGACTTCATCAGTATTACCATTTTCAAAACCCTCATCCTTTGGCCATATAGCATTCCCATATCCATAAGTTCCTCTCGTTTCGAATAGCCATTTATTATGATCAAATTCTCCAACCCCCGTGTGGCTTCGCATCAACGCAGATTTCGTCGACTTCATCAACGACAGCCTCCTCTCCATCTTCGACATTGTGGCTGGTGGAGGAAGCGTAAGCGGTCTTCCATGTTCAACAGCAATTTCATCAAGATCTGTGTTTTTATACGGTTCTTTGCAGCCTGGACAAATCCCACCACCTAGTTTAACTGCATCGACATAGCAATCTCGACATATCTTGAAATCGCACTCACAAGGGAGTATATCGTTTCCACGTTCGTCGCTCATAACCTTAGCATCACAGCCAGGTACAGAACACGAAGATCCTTTCGTACCCGCCATTTGAGGATGTGTTGCTTCAGATTCAATCACTTTGTCCATTAAATGAGCTCGTGTGATGTTATTGAACCCACCGGTAAACAGCGAATTCGATACGTATTGCTCTTCAACCTTCTGTGAGATTGAAGGATCCATTGGTTGATTATCAGGCGTTGGAGGAATGTGTACAGTATAGTTCATAAAGTCACCACTCCCAAGCTCGCTATCGAGATCATCCCTCGAGTAGCTAATATAGCGACCGGAGGAGGTTCTCCGACCGAATGTCACAGTTGGTGGAAGAGGAGGCTTCTGTGCTTCAGACGCATCAGAAGCTGTTGACAAATTTGAACGGTTTGGCTTGAATGACTTTGATGCCATTGTCAAACTCAATACAAGTTCTTAAGTTAAATCCAGCAGCTGCAGAACAAAAAACAACATCTAATGTTCAAAAAGGCCACAAACAGATCAAAATCAAACAATGATTCATAATGCATTGTATGATCGAACAATCTCAAACCCCAAAAGAAAACACAGGTTTATAAAAGGATTCAATAAACATACCTTCTCAGCGAAGAGTAGAAGAAACCCACTTCAGAGCAGCCAAAAACTGGAACAATCGGAACAGATTGCCGGAAAGTTCTTGCCCCAAATGGATGGATTAGAAGAAACCCACTTCAGAGAAGCCAAAAACTAGAACAATCGATACAAATAGCAAGAAAAATCTTGCCCAAATGGATAGATTAGAAGAAACCCACTTCAGAGAAGCCTAAAACAGGAACAATCGGAGCAGATTGCCGGAAAATTCTTGCCCCAAATGGATGGATTAGAAGAAACCCACTTCAGAGAAGCCAAAAACTGGAAGAATCGGTACAGATAGCAAGAAGAATCTTGCCCAAATGGATGGATTAGAAGAAACCCAGTTCAGAGAAGCCTAAAACTAGAACAGATAGCCACAATCAGAACAGATAGCAAGAAAAATCTTGCCCAAATGGATAGATTAGAAGAAACCCACTTCAAAGAACCCTAAAACTAGAACAATCGGAACAGATAGCCAGAAAAATGTTGCACCAAATGGATGAACTCAACGGCTTCACCATTGCCCCATTGAGACGGGAAAGCAGAGAAAAAGAGAATGAGGGTTGATCGTGAGGAGGACTAAGAGCACTAATAAGGCATGATTGAAGGAAAAAGAAGAAATAGTCAAGATTGCCAACACTAATCGACCATGATTCCAGGACACCCTTGAATTATTCCATTCCCATATCAATTTTATATACAAAAAATGAGAAGAAACGTCACCGATGGAGGAAGCTTCAGGTGGGCTCAATGAAACAGAGGGTGATGCTCTGTTTTTTGGGAATTAAGAAACAGTAATGGCGGAGATGAGTTCGATTCGGGTTCGAACCATATGGATTTCGTGAAGATTTGGGTTTGAATATTAAAATGAAGGAAGGTAGTGAAGGAGGGCATGGAAGAAGTCGTGAGATTTCTCTATCAATGGTAGGCTTCACTGTGATGCAGACAACGTGGAGAGAAAAGTGGACTTTTACTACGCGGAGGGAGAAACAGAGCAAATAAGGAAGGTGAACACAGGCGGTGGAAAATCTTTAATTTTCAATAATTTTAATTTGGAAAATTAATCATTTATTTTATTTTCTTTCCTTTTTAGATTAAAAAGTGTTAATATCATTTACTTTCACCTTCATTTTTTTTTTTTTTTTTTGAATGGGTCGGTGCTCCTCAAGTCTTCGAGAGTGTCGATCTTCGCTTGAGTTGATTTTAAAGCTCTACTTTTACTTTGCATTGGTTCCTCCCAACCTGCTCTTTTTCTCATGTCGCGCTCACATCTTCAAGAGAAGGGTCGAGTACATAGACGAAGCGGTCCCGAAAATTGTCAAAACATTACTTTTCTATTCTTTTTAGTTACAAAATGTTGGAATATATTCAAACTTTGATTTGTTCGTTGGATTAAGTTCAAATAGTTCTTAGACCCAATTCAATTATCCGAGTCCTAAATTTGTCAACCCTAAACAATATTGGATAAATAATAAATTCAATCATAAAATTTTCATTTATTCCATCTTTTTTTAAATAAAAAATGTGAAATATTAGTTACAAATGTCTACGTATTTATTTTTAAATATTTAATTAAAATTAATTTAAATATATATTTTAAAAAATTATATTAGAAATAGTTAAAAGGGTGGAAGATAAATAATAAAATCGATATAAATATATAATTGTATTATAAATAAAAATATAAATTCAATGAATAAAATTAATCTAGATTGAATTAATCGAGTTTTTTTAGATTATTGAATTTTTTTTAACACTCGTACTTTAGAAAATAAATTATTAAAATAAAATACAGAAAGATTTTTAATTAGTCCATAAATTTAAAAGTTATTTCTAAATCTACCAATAAAATTGATTAGTTATTTATATTTGTTAAAATTTTTATTTTTATTGAAAATCAATTAGAAATTAATTTATAACTTTAGAAAGTAATTAGAAAATAAATTAAATTCAAAATATAATAATAATAATTATTGCATTGCATGTGAGGAAAGAAAATAAAAAGAGGGAAAAAATGGGAAGCATGATGAGTAATGAACAGGTAATAATTTAATTAAATTATTATTATTATTATTATTATTATTTATTTTTAGAAAAAAAAAAAGAAAAAAGAAATGGGAATAGAGAATGGGATTGTCAGGAAACCGTGTCCATTCCATTGGCCTGTGTGAATGCCAGCTGTTTGCTTGTCAAAACATGCTTTCCACCCTCCATCACTTTTTTTATATTATTATATTTATTTATGTTTAAATATTAAATTTTATTTCAAGTTATTTTGTGGATGGTTAAATTGTAATTTAAATATTAAAATAATACTATTTTTAATCTAGTAATTTATTATTTAATAATAGGTAACCATCCGATTTGAATATCCGATCTCAAATTGAATTTTTTTTATTTTTATTATTCGTGAATTGAATTGATATCGATTATCAATTTATTTCTATATTTTATTTGAATTTGTGTGAGTTCGGGAAAGATAGTTGGCATTAAAGCAGCACCGTAGCCTTTATCCTAATGTGCGTGACAAATCTTCAAACCCGTTTTTATTAATCCATAGTGATATTTGGAGGCCTTCTAAAGGTCGTTGGTTCGTAATTTTTATTAATGACCACACAAGCTAACATGAAGATGTCTCGTGAGAATAAATATGTAGCATCAACTATCTTTCAATACTTCTTTCTATGACGTCTATTCGATTTCGAAGTAAAATCCAAATCTTCAGAACCGACAGTACTTGAGACTTACAATTCAACTTTTGGACCATTTCTTTTATCTCGTGATATTGCTTAAATTAGTTCGTATGTAGACCGTCCTCAACGAAATAAGATTGCTAATAAACATTTTCTCGAGGTAACTTGTTTTCTTATGTTTACTCATCATGATCTTAAACCCCTAAAATTTACAAGTATTGAGGTCATCTATCGGTCTAATCCAAAATTCACCGAGTGCATTTTTCTAAGTTATTTATCATGACAGAGGGAAAATATATTATTCTCGGACCAAATATTGAATTTGTTGTCAGCATCGTCAGTCAATTTATTGAATTAAGGGTAAAATCACGCTATCTCATTTTTCTTTCTCCAATATGTCCAAATATTGGATTTGTTGTCAACATCGTCAGTCAATTTATGCACAACTCTACAAATAGCATATAGAAGTTGTTTACCAAATTAAGAAGACTTTCGGGAAGAGAATAGTTCTTAGAAATACTGATTAGATAAATGTTGAGATTTATACCGATGCAGACCGGGCATGTGATATTACAGATCAAATATCTACCTCATGCTATTGCTCTTCTATGAGATAATTTCGTAACGCGAAGGAGAAAAAAAACAGGATGTGATTGCAAGAAGTAGTGTTCGGACAGAATTTAGATCTCTTACTCACAGAACGTGTGAAGACATGTAGATTGAGAGAGTCGTACGTAAGTTAGTTTACGATGATAAGACAAAACCAGTTAAAATTAATCAACACTTCATCTCGGAAAAGGCTAATAATGAAATAGTTCGACTCAGTTGAACTATTCTTACCAAACCATTGTCATTACGAATTTTTTTAAATAATAGTTAATATCGAGTAATATACACCTGCCATTTGTGACCGTTTCTTAGTTGAAACTTTAAAATAAAAAATTTATTCTCTTGGATTTTCTTTTTGTTCAAATTTGACCGTTACTTGTTTTTGTTTGTGTTCGTACCAAATGCTATACCTAATAATTTTGAGGGAAAAAAAAATCCCAAGAAATTGACATTTGAAATAAATTACTATATTGCAAATATAGTCAACGTTTTATTAAGTTCGATGATGTATATCCCAAAGACATCGTGTAGATAAAAATAAATAAAATAAACTATACGACAATTGTCAATTTAACATAAGAGAGTCATCTCGTCCCTCATTGCTCATACCTCCATGCTGTTTTATAAGGCTTTAGTTGTTCTACTTGTTCCCGACATGGATGTGGGTTTCTATAAGAGAATGAGAAACTCTCAACACAAGAAAACACGAATCATGAAAAGCCCACCCGAGTTCATATTCTGTTGTCACTAGGCGGTCACCGGAGAAACACAACTCGACACCTCTCTAGAAACAAAGGTCCAACAAAGCACGTGATGTAGAGGGGGCCCACGAGCACCCGATTTGCTCATTCCTTCTTTAGTAAATTCGACCTCTTTTTCACTAGTGTTGACATAATGCACATGTAAATGGGGAAAATCAAATCCTAGTGGAGGGTCGGTGCCTTTCTTTTACGAACTAAATTTCTAATTTGTTAACTTCTGTGAGATCTCACATCGGTTACGGAGGAGGACGAAGCATTCTTTATAAAGATGTGGAAATATCTCCCTAAGACATGTTTTAAAAACGTTGAGGGGAAGCTGAAAAGAAAAGTCCAAAGAGAACAATATCTATTAGTTGTGGACTTGAACGGTTACTGTTACAATTTAGCTCATAGCTCAATTTGTGAAGAAATAATATATTTGAACAAAGACTAGAAGTTCGAAATTTGTTTCCTTACGAGTATAATCTCTGAGTTGTTAAAGTTATATCTAATAAGTCTAAGTTTTAGTAACACCGAAGAGCTATTAGACACAGAATTCAAAGTTCGTAAACATGCAACGTTCAAGAAACAAACTTATATTGTAACCCTAATAATTCAAGGCTATATTCATGTCCTCTAGCATTTACTTGATCAAAATGGTAATCCAGAGGCTAAATCAACAGAGAACAAAAGAATCAAATGGACGTAATAATCTATCACAGGCTGCTCAAAATCCAAGACGCTATCAAAAAACTTAGAACTAGCTTAGAACATTGCTGGATTGATTGATATCAAAACAAATAGCTCTCAAGGGAAAGAGAATGAACCTCCAATATCATTTGCACCATTTGGGGGATTAATGGCTACCCAAAGAAGAGATATGGTGATGGCGATAAGTCCCGACCACACGAAAACAATGGTCGGTGTCCTCCCTCGTCTTCCCATTAGCCCTTTGGCGAAAGGGTAGAGATGAGCCAGAACCCAGAAACTGAAGAAAACACCACCTATCAACCGGCTCCACTGTGGAATTGTACTGTAGATGGTTCGACTGACTCCGACCGCGATGGCAATCAGGTTAACCATCATGATCGTGATGGGTGGAATCATGAGAGACGTCCATTTCACAATGTAGAGATCGGCAAACTCGTCATCGACGTCGTCACCAGCTGATTTCGATGTCAAAGTGAAAGAGATTTCAATCCCAGCAATGACTTTTAGCAGACCCTGTAGCACAGCAGCAAGATGAGCACTGGTGCCTCCAATCAACCAAAACTGTTCATTTCTCCACCATTCTTCTAATTCAATGCCAGACCATTTGATTTCAAGAACAGCAAGCAGGCATAGAGTGATGGTGATGACTAAAAGGTATGTCAGGAAAGTGACATTGAGAGTTTGAACAATGAACTGCCCAGAAAACAATGACAGTGCAGGGAGAAAACAGTAGACTATTAGGAAAAAGGAAGTGAACGGATAGATTCCGACGTTAAGATAGGCGATCTTTTGCAAAATTTTCATTCTCGGACTAGCCAAAAGGGCGTTATTTCTGGAGAAGAAAATCTCGACCGACCCAGTAGCCCATCGGAGGACTTGATGGAGCCTATCAGTGAGATTGATAGGAGCGGTTCCACGAAAAGCGTCACGTTTCGTTACACAGTAAATCGATTTCCATCCCCTATTATGCATTCTGTACCCAGTGACCACATCTTCTGTGACAGATCCATAAATCCACCCGACTCGTTGTCCCCATTCGGTCTTATCTTCGTACCAACAAGAAATGACACTGATTGCCTCTGCAACGGTTGATGCGTCGAGAAGCTCACGAGGAATGGTGAGAGCACCAGGCGGGCGTCCATATTTCACAGCTGGGTGATCGGCTAATGGGCGTCCTTGATACTCTGCAACTGGAATTGAATCAACTAGAAAAGCAGAATTTCCAAATCTTTTTGGGAACAAGGATATGTCCATTTCTTCATCATCCGAGTCGCCCATTCTCAGGCCTCGATGCTCTTCCGGGCTACTCGCAATCGATGTATGCTTACCCCGTTTACCAAAGCAACAGCTACAGCAACCAGCATGTCGCTCTTTTGATCGATGTGGGTCAAAACCGTAAAGGGCAATCCTTCTAAAGAGACATCCTGTTCCAACATATACTGGACCTTGAAGTCCATCGAGGGCTCGCATGTTAACATCAAAAAACACGGTGTTGTGATTGGCATATCGATCTGAAGGATCAATGCCCTCGAACCTTTGTGGGAACTGAACATAACAAATACGATCCCCTCCACGGTCCATCATGAAACACATTCCTTCTCTCATTGCCTGGGAGTTGTAGATATAATGGTCACAATCAAGGTTGAGGATAAATGGTCCATTCGACATAATAGCTGACGCTCGAACTAGAGCATTCATGGCCCCTGCTTTCTTGTTATGATCATATCCAGGACGTTTTTCACGAGAAACATAAACAAGAAGAGGAAGACGGATGTCAACCTCAGATAGATCAATAAGTTTAGTTTCGTCGGCAGTTCCATGCAGTGGTTCGTCACTCGGAGGTTTAAGCATCACCTGCATATAACCGATCATTAGCAAGCCTCGAAAATATCAGGGAACAATCAAGCATGAGTAACAGGGAACAATCAGCGAGCAGATCGAATATAATATCGCAATGAGCTGAAATACGTACCTGTATTATACCAGCGTGATCACCCTTGGAGTGCTCGGAAGAAGGTTGCATCCACGTTCCAGGCCAATGCGTTCCGTCGGCCATCCATGTTGCTTTAGGGATCTTTACACTCTCCACTGGTCCATCATCAGCCACATGTTGCCTCTGATGCTTCATAGCTTTGATTTCCTCCCTTGCATGATAGGCATCAGACCGACGACGAATAGAATCAGGAAGGCCATTTATCCGAACCTTGAATTCATCATACTCACGTTTCACACGTCTCCGATCCTTAACAAAATCCGATCGCACTTTGTTCTTGAATGGATCTCTCTTCAAATTGAAGTAAGAGTCAGGATTTCGAGGTTCAATATTATGTTTTCGACAGAAAGGAACCCACGTGTTAGAAAAACTTGCTGCTTCTGCCATGGCCTCAAAGGTTAGAAGCGCACCTCCGTCATCCGAAACATAGCAAGCAAGCTTTTCGACAGGATAATCAGCAGCTAAAATCGACAAGATAGTGTTTGCTGTGACGAGAGGAGGTTCTTTTTCTGGGTCTGCAGTAGAAACAAAGACATCTATTCCTGGAAGATCAGATTTTCCAGTAGGATTACTCGGGCTAGGTGTTTCAAACTTATCCTTCAGTACATTAAGATCTGTGGCCCGGTTAACGGGGCAGAGCTTGGGCAATTGATCAAGAAGCCAAGAAAAAGCAAACCATATTTCACAAACAACTGACATTGCCCACAGCCAGTATGCGTCAGTGTTCGGATGCCGAATCCTCCAAGCCAAAAAGAATCCAAGAACAACCATACGAACAAGAATGAGAAGCCTGTGAAGAAGGGCATTGCAAAATAAAAGTTAATCGGTCATCGTGGGAACGGAGTAATGAGTATGAAAGTTACAAAATATTACAAATAAAATGAAATAAACAAATTACTTGAGGACCAAAAACAAAATTTCAAATCATAATGCGAATCAAAACCAAAATGGGAAGTCTATCGGTGAGATCCCACATTGGTTGGGGAGGAGAACGAAGCATCCTTTATAAGGGTGTGAAAACCTCTCCCTAGCAGACGCGTTTTAAAAACCTTGAAGAAGCCCAAAGAGGACAATATCTCCTAGCGGTGGACTTGGGCCGTTACAAATGGTATCAGAGCCAGACACCAGGCGATGTGCCAGCGAGGAGGCTGAGCCCCGAAGGGGGGAGGGGGAGGGTGACATGAGGCGGTGTGCCAGCAAAGACGCTGGTCCCCGAAGGGATGGATTGGGGAGTCCCACATCGATTGGAGAAGGGAACAAGTGCCAGCAAGGACGTTGGGCCCCGAAGAGGGGTGGATTGTGAGATCCCACATCGGTTGGGGAGGAGAACGAAACATCCTTCGTAAGGGTGTGGAAACCTCTCCCTAGAAGAAGCGTTTTAAAAACCTTGAGGGGAAGCCTGAAAGGTCTTACAATATCGGCTAGCGGTGGACTTGGGCCGTTACACTAACCATGGATGACTGATGCACTACTCATTACCTGAACTACTGTCACAGGCCATCAGCTGACTATATCAAAACCACACATAACTTTCCTACTATTTTCGAACCATGGAGCTTCTTTGATTTCAAAATTTATACAAAAGTTTTGACCTCGACTCCATAATCGAGAGTGAAATTACATTTTCTGTAAGATATAGAATGAAAGAGCAAGCAGTAAAGAAACAGAAATCATACCTATACGGGCTGATAACAGCAGCACGAATTTGAAGTTTTCGTGTCAATGGCCTCCATGGTTTATTCATAAACTCTTTCGGCTCGACAACCTCATCGTCTTTATCATTTCCATTTCCAGTAACCCCATCCTTTGGCCATATAGCATTTCCATATCCATAAGTACCCTTTGTTTCAAAAAGCCACCTATTATGATCAAAATCTCCAACTCCCCTCATGGACTTTGTCGACTTCATTAACGACAATCTTCTCTCACTCTTCGACATTGTTCGTGGAGGAGGAAGTGGCAATGGTCGCCCATGTTCGACGGCTATTTCATCCATTTCTGTGTTCTTATACGGCTCCTTGCAGCCAGGGCAGATGCCATTCCCTGATTTAACAGCATCGACATAACAATCTCGACATATCTTGAAATCACACTCACAAGGAAGAATGTCATTACCACGTTCATCACTCATAACCTTTGCATCACACCCCGGTATTGCGCATGAAGATCCTTTCGTGCCAGCCATTTGGGGATGGATCGCTTCAGATTCAGTTACCTTATCCATAAGATGAGCTCGTGTCATACTATTAAATCCCCCCGTAAAGAGCGAATTCGAGACATATTGCTCTTCAACCTTCTGTGATATGGATGGATCCATGGGCTGATTGTCAGGTGTTGGTGGTATATGCACTGTGTAGTTTGTAAAGTCACCACTCCCCAGTTCACTATCAAGATCATCCCTCGAATAGTTAACGTACCGACCAGAGGACGTTCTCCGAGCAAACGTCACGGTCTGAGGCAATGGTTGCCTTTGTGCATCAGACACATTAGAATTTGATGACAGATTTGAATGTGTGAGCTTAAATGACTTTGAAGCCATAATCAAACACTAAAAATGCTACTTCCTTGAGACTCTGTAAATAAAAAATGCAAAAAATCTAAGCCAAAACAAGAATCATCACCACCAAGAGCTAGATCGTCGATCATAACTCAAAAATCACAATAAAAAGTAGATCGTCGATCGATCTATTAAAGCTTCTTAGAGAATCTCGCAAAAAGGGTTAAGAAATTGCTTTACACAAGGCTTCCAAGAGCAAAAATGGCGGAATATAAACAAAATCAAGAACTCATCAAGTATTTGAAGAACAAAAAGGTAATGATAATCAAAAAACAAAGAAAAACCCATCAGAGAACTCAAACCCTGCTACATTATCTCAACTTCAGCAGCCAAAAATGAAAGAACAAGAACACAAAAGACGAAATCAAACCTCTAACGCTGTCTATTAGCTAAACACGAAAGATCGAACAGGTCAGCCGCGTCCGCCGCGTCCGCCGAATGCAGCCGGCGGTGTAATCTCTGCTCCAGAATGAAGTAAGAAGAGAAAAAAGTTTAATGAGGGGGAAACACTAATAAAGCATGATTAGAGAGTAGAGATGATTTTGGGATTAATTTAATCGGCTTGAAATGAGATTAATTTGAAGAAAGTGGTGGAGCAGAGTAGATGAAGAGCCGGCGTTTGTTTACCGGATGCTATCAAAATCTACCATTCCGCCATTTGGGTTGCTTCAAAAATGAGATTTGAGCTTTTCAATTACAATGGGAGTGTGGCATGCTTTTTGTGTCCTCGCTTCAATCCGGACAGGATGGAGAAGAACGCGGAGATTTATTATAAACTTTTTTGTTTTTTTTTTCTTTTTCTTTTTTTATCAAAAAGTTTAATAATTAACGTAATAAAGTACTATATTTCTTATGAATAGCACATGGTAATTCATCATTTTTATTTTTTTTATTTTTTCCTCACGCTTTAAATAATTTAATTTTTCAACTTTAATTTTTTATATTTTTAAAATATTTGTTTGCATATATACGATAATTTTTTTTTTTTATAAAGGTAAAAAATTTAAGAATATTTTTTAAAACATTATTAAAAAAAATACTAAAAGTTTTCTTTTAGTTTTTATTTATTTATTATTTTAGTTCATTTATTTAAAAAAAATAATTAAAACTACACTTCACCCAAAAATAAATACAATTAAAAAGTATATTTCAACGACTAAATTAGATTAATAAAAAAGAATCAAAGTATATGCTTAATTATATTCTTAAAATTAAATTAAGAAAATTGGAATGTCGCATTAAGTATATTTTAAAAAAAATCTGAAGTGCGTAATTTAAATTTCTAATTTCTTAATCGAGGCAGATTATGATCCTTTGATGCAACTGAGTTCATATTTACTATGAATAAATAAATAAAAAATGCATGTTTATCTTTTTGAAGTATAGCATGTATTTTTAGTCATAAAATTTAAAAAGTTTTAATTTATGGATTTAATTCATTCATTTAACATCATTAATAAATTAATAGTAAAGTTAACGTCTTTTTTTTCTTTCAAAAAATTACAATATCACCCTTTGTCTTTCATAAAAAAAAATTAAATTGACCTTCAAAAAGAAATATGTTCAATAAAAATCAACGTAGTGAAACGTCTTTTTTTTTCTTACACAATCCAAATAAGCATCTCAATCACTACCAAAGCATTCAACTATCACGATATCGTCCTATCAACTTTTCATTTAACATTCTAATAAATTTTTATTTAAAGATAGTTCTTAAATATAAAAAAATAAAAAAAATCAAGAATAATATACATTTTTTAGAATTAAATTGGACTTCCGTTTCGTTGTATCATTTATAAGTTTTCAATGGTTTTTACCAGAAAAAGAGAGTAAAAAGAATATCCAATCCTCCAATTTATTTAAAAATATATATATAAAAATTTTTAAAAATTTCAATAATACCGTTATATATATATATATATCTCGATAATTTTAAATAAAAAATGTTAATATTTTGTTTAAAAAATATTTTTAAATTTTTAATAGTTTTTCAAAAATACCTTTTTAACTCTCAAATTTTCATTAATATTTTTTATTAGAAAATATCAAAACGTTTAAAAACATATTTACTATTATATGAATTAAAACGTTAGTGTATTAATATTACTTTTGAAAATTTATGAGTATTTTCGAAGTGTTATTAGAGTATTTTTAAACTTTAAAAAAATTGGGATAATTCCAAAGTTTTAAAGTATTAATAAAAAATTTAAAATTTAAAATTTTTTATTATTTTTATAAAGGATATTATTTTTTTAAGTTTTTTTAAATTTAAAAATATCAGTGAAATTTTTAAAATTTTAAATTTATTTTTGAGATTGAATGTAATTATCAATGATATTTTTATTAATTTAGCTTAAAAAATATAGCTAGCTAGCTAAATAATTTACAAGTTTTTTAAAAATAAAAATATATCATTTTTATAGTCGGAAGAAAATAACAATTTAGTCTATATAATTAATCTATTTATGAGAATTTTATCAAATTATTTATGATATTTTATCCTATTATAAGAATATTACAATTTAACCATAAATTATTCAATGATAGGGAGGGGTAGATCTAGCACTGGATCTATCCATCAACTCATTAATTTGTTTTTTTTAATAAATATTTTACTTTTGATTAAAATAATAATAAAAGAAAACTTTGCTTCAAGATCCAAAATTAGTTCGTGTGCATAGTTTCTTCTCTACAACTGTTTTCTATTTTTTAATTAAAAATTAAAAATTTAGAGATTTATTGAATACGAAATTAAAAAATTTAATAATCTGTTATCATATACTTATTAAATTAGACGTCGAAAAATCTATTAAATATTTTTAAAGTTAAAACATCAACTAGACACAATATTGAAGGTTCACATCCTTTATTACCATTTGATTTTTAAAAATTAAGTTTATAAATACTATATACTTTTTACCAATATTTTAAAAAATCAAGAAATTTTTTTTAATTTAAAAATAATTATTTTTTTAATTTGGTTAAAAATTAAAATATTAGTTTAGTAATTAAAAATCAAATAGTTATTGTGTGAGTAGAATGGTTCATTTAACTTGTGAGACAGGAGTCGTGTGGGGATCTGTCTTGAACCAGGTGGAAAATTGTTTGAATAGAGATTGAGGGAAGAGTGGAGAGAGATTTCTTAAATTTAGATAAATGGGCGGGAGACAAGATTATATTCTCAATTCCCATCCTACCCAATTTATATATATATATATATATATATATATAGATTTTTTTAAATTCCACTTCCCATCTCCAACAAGTTTCAATGATAGTACCGCCGGTCCAATTTGGTGAAATACCTTCCCGTACCTAATTGATAAAAAAGTTCGCAGTGAGTGGCACGGGCTCTTTTGGTGAAATACCTTCCACCTTGATCCCACGAAACTGAATGGAGAATTTCGTAAGGGTAAGAAATAAAATAGGTGGTGAAGATAGAAACTGTCTCGTGAGCGAGCATTTGTACGTATGTCACTATTTAAATGATAATAATAATAAAAAGGGTATGATTGTATTTTTCTCTAGTCTCGAGGTCAATTATTTTTAGGGAATGTGAATTCATGAGATGCATATTAGAATTTGTTGCCTACCTTTTGCCCTAGAGATGTGTGATTTCAACCATCTTCCCCCACGTTGTGGGGTACACAATTTGAGTTACTAATTTTTTTTTCCCTAAAATACTTGTGTATAAATATAGCAACCAAATTTTTATTTTTTAAATATATTTTTTAGAAAAAAAGATAATTTAAGATAATTTTTTTAATTTTTATATATCAACGTATAATATATACGTTTAGTACTGTTACGTGTGAATTAGTGACAAACTTATGCACGTATGATTGTAATAGTTATCTTTTTCGTGAGTGGATTTTGAATAAAATTATTTATTTATTTGCAATGTATATAATTTTTTTTCGTTCGACTCGAGTAATTTTTATATGCCTATTTTAGTGCATATGCTATGTAATAACTTAGTATTGAAATTGTGTAACGGTCACCTTTAATTAACAAAATAAAAATAAAAATGATCTAATGAATGCGGAAAATAAATTGACTAACCTTTAATTATCAATTTAATGTTCATTAAATATTTTAGTCATGTATCATTTTTATGCGCGTTGAATCTTTTGGGTATACATTTGTGACGCTCGAGTAAAAGAGGGGTACATGAATGATTGAGATCACTTCCTGAGAGCGATCCTGTGAGATCCCACATCGGTTAGGAAGGAGAACGAAACATCCTTTGTAAGGGTGTGGAAACCTGTCTCTAGTAGACTCGTTTTAAAAATTTTAAGCAAAAATCAAGGAAAGTCATAAAATCTTTAGCTAGTACTTCATATTTATTTCCTTTTAAAAATAATCGAAGCCTTGCATCCGTGGGCCGGGTGTCGAGGCTGTTGGACTGTGTTGGGGCTTCCGAAGCTAAGGCTTGGCATTTGCTTTGGTTTTCTCTATTGAGATCTAGATTCGAGGTGTCTATTAAATATATTCTTTTCTCACATTTAATATATAAATCATATTTAATATTTATTTGAACCTTTCAAATAAATTTATCTTTCGTGAACTGTTCACAATTATCGGTGGATCAAAAGTTCATATCATAATAAAAAATTTGTGATGATTTGACCATAAACTTGAGCAAGCGAGAGAGTAGGACTCCATTGTTCAAGTACCAAATCAAGTCGTCCAAATAAGTGGATCGAGATTCATTTAGCTAATAGAATTCAAATCCAACTATCCGATCAAAGCATTGCATTAGAAAGAGAAGAAACGAAGAATTTTTATTACTCATGCCAATTTATTTTTATAGAAATGGATCCGAACAAAATTCAGATCCTTATTTGATACATGAGTAAGAACTTTGTTCCACACGAGGGCAGCTCACTTGCTTTCATGACTACAACAACATACCACAGTATTTGGATTTGGAATACATACTCCATTTGTAAATCTTCTTCGAAAGCAAAAATTTCTACATTGCTCGTCTTCAGCTTCACTCGCGTTTGAACAAAAAGTATCACAAGTTAATGGAACTAAATGTCCAATTTTTACTTCAGTATCTGCATCAAATTTAAACAAAATTTAGATAAGTATCAAACTAAATGATAAAAAGGAAAAAACATGGCAAACGATAGCAAGATAGAAGAGCGTACGAGAGCAAACTAAAACGAAAAGAACGGTCATCGTAGTGAAAAAAATCGGGACAGATTTATGCATATTCATCTTCTCGAGAACAATATATTTGCTTCTTTATATGGTTTTTGATTGTAGCCTTTGGAATTCACTTTATATAGAAGTAGATATACATTTAAAGTGCAATTTCATTGTTTCATGCATTAATAGGTTGATCAATTAATGAAAACATATAACTGATTTCTTTTTAGTGTTTAAACTAAAACTTATTAAAATTAATACCTATTAATTAATTTTAAAAAACTGACAATAATTTAGTTTTTAATATTATTTTATTTCTATTATAATGTTTAAGAAGTTTATTTCTAAATGAGATTTTTTTTTTGGTAAAAAAATTAATAATTTAAAACTGATGCTACTTCGGTCTAATTCTTCTAGATAATTTGTCTCCATGTCATCTCCTTTCCAGTTGTAGCTGTTTTTGTCACATACTGAATCTCAATAGATGAAATAGCAACACATTTCTAAAACCGGACATCTAACTCACTGTTGATCCATCTATAGTGTAGATACATCAAAATGTACTCTTGAGAGTCTACATCTTCACTAAGGTCAGCATCCACAAAACCCTGCAGGACTATTTTGCCATTGTCATAGCAAAGTGAAGTACTAGATGTACCTCTTAGATACCTCAGAAGCTACTTCACAATTTCTCAATGTTCTTTTCCTGAGTTTGTCATGTACTTGCTAACAATTCCTATTGCATGTGTTATATCAGTTTTAGTGTAGAACTGACTCATAAATGTGCAAGATTTCTTAATATATTTTATAAAATTTTATTCGAGGTGAGTCAACTTGAAGTTTTATTCAATAAACTTGAAATCCAAAACAAATTTGTTCGGGTTCAGACAATTAACCAAACCCAATCAAACTTCTATAGTTGGAGATGGATCGGTTCAAGTTTAGGGTTGAACGTACAGCCCTGAATTTTTGTCTCTCACATCTTGCCCTCGATTTAATAATACCCAAATTGAACACTTACACTCTCCTTTTCAATTTATTGGAAATTCTTTTGCACCAGCAAGCTTCCAAACTCTTCGGCAACTCTCCAGGACTTCCCCGGCTAGGTATGTTCTTCTCTTGATGTTCCATATGACTGTGATTATTTGGATGTTGTTATTGATTATTAGAGAATTCTCCTCAGAAGGTTCTTGGATTATCTCATTTGTCCTCCCGAAATGCGACTTTTTCTCGATTCTCAATCTTGAAGGTGATGTTGCTTGCGAAAAATCATACGATTTTGAAAATGTTTTTCCACAGCCTATAGATTGCTTCAGTGTTCTTAGAATGGCCGAATTTACTTTTGTTATCCTTCTTCGAAATGGTGTTGTCAGGCTGAGTATATCGCCGAAGTCCAAAGCCATTTGGCTAGAAAACCAAAATTTCTGCTTCTCTATTCGTCCGCTCCCAGGCCCCCAAGAATTTGGGGGGTAGTAACTTTTTTCCAATTGATATTAGGCCTTCTTTGTGTTCCTGTTTGCAATTTTATTTGGTTCATTTGGAATGTTAGGTTTCCTTTGGAAACCATTTTACTTTTGGTTTCGGCTTTTAAAATTAAGTTTATAAATACTACTTCCATCCCCTATATGTTCGTGTTTCTTCATGTAGAATTCTACTTTCGGTGTTTTTTATTACATGGGACTTGATATATCTGTAACAGCTCAAACCCACCGCTAGTAGATATTGCTTTCCCTCAAGGTTTTTAAAATGCGTCGGCTAGAGAGAGGTTTCCACACCTTACCCTATAAAGAATGCTTCGTTCTCCTCTCCAATTGATGTGGGATCTCACAAAACACCCCCCTTCGGGGTCCAGCGTCCTCGCTGGCATTCGTTCCCTTCTCCAATTGATGTGGGACCCCCAATCCACCCCCCTTCGGAGCCCAGCGTCCTTGTTGGCACAACGCCTCGTGCCGATCCTCCTTCGGGGCTCAGCCTCCTCGCTGGTACATCACGGTGACTGGCTCTAATACCATTTGTAATAGCCCAAGCCCATTGCTAGCAGATATTGTCCTCTTTGAGCCTTCCCTTTCGGGCTTCCCTCAAGGTTTTTAAAACGCGTCTGCTGGGGAGAGGTTTCCACACTCTTATAAAAAATGCTTTGTTCTCCTCCCCAACCGATGTGGATCTCACATTATCAAAGGTTTATATGAATTTTTGATTAATTATTGAAAATTTTGAAATTTAAATCGACAGTGAGACAGTGAGACAGTACTGTAAGGAAAAACTTGTTTAATTTATATTAGTTTAAACAGAGGAATATTTAATGTATTTTTGACATGGGCAGTTCATGAAAATTTTCCTGAAGTCTCTCTAGAGCTTAGGCAATGAGACCCTCTCTAACTCTTTTCACTTTATCCTTGTCGTGGATGTTTTGAGTAAGCTTGTGCTACTTTGAGTGAAGAAGTGTGTGGTTCTGGGGGTTTAAGCTGGGGTCTGAGCCCATCTACTTGTCCCATATGTAGCTTGCACATGATATCCTATTTTTCTGCTTGGAGCAAGAAAACTCTTTGTTAATCTCAATGTTTTGTTGTCATTCTTTGAAGCCATGTAAGGGTTAAAAGTTTAGAGGCTACGGGCACATAGAGATGTGTTTAGAGGAAGTCTCAAAAAACGAAGGCCAAGCTGTAGGTCACGTGACCCGTACCGAGTTGGCTAATCCCGAAAGAGAGGTCTTTCTTTTGAATTATGAAATCACTTAGATTAAAAAACAAGTTATCAATTCCATCGTTGGTATAGGTTGAAAAGCAAGTCAAGAGTTCCATCTTTGGGATCAATTGTTGTGCTTCTAAACTTCGGTCTTCCTCTATGCTTTCGTTGGATTTTTCGTACCATCTCTCTGGTAGAGAGGCTTTGGATGTCGCACGTCTTCTTTCAATTCTTTAGGGGCTTTGTGTTCTTTGAAGGGGGAGGGACGCTAGGTTCTGGACCTTGGATGATTCTCTTGTAGTTCTTTCTTTAGGTTGTTGTCATGCCCTTCCCGCCCACCTTCTGCTTATGCTTTCTCCTTTCTCTCCTCTGTAATGGCTCAAGCCCACTGTTAGCCGATATTGTCCTCTTTGGGCTTCCTCTCAAGGTTTTTAAAACACGTATGCTAGGGAGAGGTTTCCACACCCTTATAAAGAATGTTTCGTCCTCCTCCCCAACTGATGTGAGATCTCACTCCCTCTCTGGAAGGTGAAAATTCCAAGGTAAAATTTTTTGTGTGGTGGTTTTGTGTGGGAGAATCTACACTTTGAGCTACGTCTAGAGACGTTCCTCTATGTTATTTCTACAGTGGTGCACTCTTTATAGGCTTTAGGACATCTTTTGTGGGGTTGTTCGTTTGTTCCACCCCTTTGGGCCTGTTGGTTGGATTCTTTTAGTTTATGCTTGGTTTAGAGACTGTTTTGCGTTGATTTAGAAGGTTCTCTTGGGCTCACCTTTTTGTGAGAAGGTCACTGTTTTGTAGCATGCTATTTTTTTGCTGTGTCGTGGGGGGTTCGACTTACTTGAGACGAATAGTAGAATTTTTAGAGAGTTTAAATGGTTTTGTGACGAAGTTTGGGAGTTGGTGAAGTTTTACGTCTCGTTGTAGGCATCAGTCACTCGGCCCTATCGTAATTATGATCTTGGTTTTTAATTTTGTTAGATTGAAGCCCCTTTGTGTAGGTTATGAGCCAATTCTTATTGATGCCTATACTTGAATTTCAGATTCTTACATAAAAAATTCAACCTTTGCCATTCAGAAGCAGTCTTGTTTGTGGCTTACTAAGTAGTTTTGTCGACAAATGAAGAACTCAGCATCATTTGAGCAGTCTATACCTGAAAGAATTACTCAACCATTGTTCAGTGCATCAAACTCTTGCACTCTAGAATCATCCTTAGAAACCCTTATCGAAGCTTCCAAAAGCGTTGAGGGTCGATCAAATTTCGCTTCTCAGAATATCCTTCCTTGTGTGCTCGAGCTGATTCAGTGTCTCGATTACACTTCTAATAATGTTCTTCAATTGTCATCCTTAAGGCTCCTTAGAAACCTATGTGCTGGAGAAATTAGAAACCAGAATGTTTTCATTGAACAAAATGGAGTCGGAGTCGTTTCGAGCATTTTGCAATACGCTATGCTTTTGTTTGATCCCAATCGTGTGATCATCCGACTAGGACTACAAGTTCTAGCAAATGTTTCATTGGCTGGAGAAGAGCATCAACAAGCAATTTGGCGCGGATTGTTCCCCAACAAGCTTGTTTCACTTGCTCGTATTCGTTACTGTGAGATTTCGGATCCTTTGAGCATGATTCTCTACAATTTATGTAGTAGAAACTCCGAACTCGTCGCATCGCTCTGCAGTGACGTAGGGTTGCCTATAATTGAAGAGATTACAAGGACGACATCTTTAGGTAAACTGGTAGATTTTCTAACTTAGATTTCTTTGAAATGTCGTGTTTTAACACTCCTTTTTGATGTTTTTCAGTTGGTTTTAAGGAAGATTGGGTGAAGTTACTTCTTTCAAGAATCTGCTTGGAGGAACCTTATTTTCCTCGACTTTTCTCTGCATTACGCCCTATCGATTCTTCTAAAGATAGCGACAAAGCTGATTATAAAGACGTTTCCTTTTCATCCGAACAAGCGTTTCTTTTAACAATCATATCGGAGATATTGAACGAGCGACTTGGAGATATCTCTATTCCCAAGGATTTTGCGTCGTGTATACATAGAATATTTCAAAGCTCCATTCCTATTATCAGTTCCACACCGATATGCGAGCGTAGTCTCCCAACAGGCACGACCGCAGTCGACGTTCTTGGCTACTCGCTCAATATTTTAAGAGATATTTGTGCGCAGGAGGATGGTAAGGATGGAAAACATAAAGATGTCACTGAGGATGCAGTTGATGTGCTTCTCTCTCTCGGACTTATCGATTTGCTTTTGGGCATACTTCGAGATATTGAACCACCAGCCATCCTTAAGAAAGCACTTCAACAAGCAGAGAACGAGAATAGAACAGATCGTCCAAACACGTTGAAGGCGTGTCCGTATAAAGGGTTTCGAAGAGATATCGTTGCTGTCATTGCAAATTGTTTATACAGAAAGAAACACGTACAAGACGACATTCGAAAGAAGAATGGAGTGTTTGTGCTATTGCAGCAGTGTGTTGTTGATGAAAACAATCCATTTTTGAGGGAATGGGGCATCTGGGCTGTGAGGAACTTACTGGAAGGGAACTTGGAAAACAAAAAACTTGTAGCTGAATTGGAGGTTCAAGGGCCTGTGAATATGCCTGAGATTGCTGAACTTGGTCTTCAAGTTGAGGTGGACCCAAAAACAAAGGCGGCTAAGCTTGTAAATGCTTCACGACCATTTAAAGACAATTAAGGTAACTAACTGTGTTTCATTTGTAAGTTTGGTCGCATGTTTTTAAGGTTGAAATGTCTTGAACTGAGAGTTTTAAGGTTTCTCAATTTGCATTTTATGTTGAATGTTATAAAACTGGTGCCTAGATCACTCTCTTGTAGGAATGAAAAACGTGGTACATGAAGAAACAAGAACCTTTGCCCGAACTCATTTTAATCGGATATTGGCGCATGGCAGCCCCATCTCGTTTTGATACGTGACAACATGCTAATGGAAGATAACTTGTACAAATAGAAGCATTCGACTTAGTTTGTAGGTTTTTTTTTTCTTCGTTGCTGTATCAATGTCCTCTTTAGGCTGGACTATATGTTAGCGCTCACTTATGCTGTAAAAAGCTAATGAAAAAAAAAAAAGAACAAAAAATGATTGATGTGCTCGTGCGTAGGCCATGTATAGAGAACACTTGCGCATAAATATGTCCAAAGGGTATATGTATGAACCCGCCTAGTTGGTCCATGTGCATGTGCGTCGGCTGCGTAGAGTAGTACTACATCCTGACTTTGCCTAGACTGAAAAGCAGTTTAAAGTTGTGCCATGATGTTTTTAAAATGACAAGTCCCACTGCATCGTATGTGATTGCTTTCCTGACCTCAACAATGAGAATGCTTATTGAGTATTTTTGAAAATATTCAAACCACGTGTTATTCTTCCTTTTTAGGTAAAAGTAAGACACCTATGTATAGATGATAGTGTCGCACGGAAGGCCATCAAACCAGAGTTAGGATAGTTGCATTCATGTTTATCTGATAGCCTTCAGGTTAAATAAAGGCTTGTTTTATTCCTCGTTCTCTTATGACAACATTTTTTTAAAGATATTTATTTTTAAAGTCAAATCCATGACACATTTTATGAAATGTTTTAGAAAAATATTTGTATAGTCTGTAGTGACGACCTTTTTTTATTACAATTTTCATCTCTTAAATATATTTTTTAAAATTTTTTTTCCGTTCTCGAGATATTATATTGTCTAAGTTTTTAATAACCAAATTAACTTGAAAATAATTTAATATTTTCATATTTTATAATTTTATATTTAAAAAAAAAAGTGATGATTTCTTTTAGCTCAATAATATGGAGATAAGATCGAAATTGTTACCATTTTAATTTGTCTATTAAAATCACCCACCATTTGTCTTATTTTTGTACCTTCCTAATTTGTCTTTATAAATACTTTTCTAATTTATTTTTTTTGAATTTATACCTTCCTAATTTGTCTCTATAAATATCTCAAAGCCCTTGTTTCTCAAATTGTACTAGAACTTGGTTCTTCACTCTTTCTAGTTAGAGTATCGTTTGTGTTTGCATTATGATGGTGAAGATTTTGAGCTTTGTTTTGATTTTTTCGTGGCTCAGTAATGGAAGTTTGCTTGGACTAGTAGAAGCAAGACCTCAACATATGGTGAAGGCAGCAGGTACCGAAGGTTTCTTACTTGAATCATCTACCAGAGCCATCAAACAGTCCAGTTTGAATCTTGGTGAGGGCCACAACTTCCATGATGCTAATACTCTTGGTGACATCAAGGACTACCGCTCGAGTCCCGACGTTGATTATAACCTAGTTGTCGATGCCGGTACTCTTGGTAATGTCAAAGAATCCGGCCCTAGCCCCGGCGGCGGTGGCCATCATGGATGTTGTTAATGATCCAGCTTTTTAATGCTTAGATAATTGTCGCTTATAAACACAGTGAATAAAGAGCGATTTTATTAATATGAAACTACTTATATTATTAATAAAATTCAAATAATGCACATCATTAAATAACGCTAGGGATCCGATTAAACATTTAGATTTGAAATTTGAAGTACGTAATTTACATCAAACTATGTGCAAGGCTCGTAAAATGATTTTCACAATGTAACATACACATACCCTTGTGTAAGGCTCCTTAATTCAAGGGTTGCTCATAAACACAATGAATATGAAAATTATTAAGGCAGAATTAAGATATTTGCATTCATGTCTATTTGGTAACCCTTGAATTAAGATAAGATCTTGATTTATTTTATTTTATCACAATATTGTTTGAAGGGAGGTTGAGATTTTGTAATTTTGTAATTTTATTTAATTTGAATTTTTTAGCTCAAGATAAGATTCCTTTTAGTTTTATTTGGCAACCTCCTAATTTGTGTCTGAAAATTACCCACCATTTTTCTTGTTTTTGCACCTTCTTAATTTGCGTTTATAAATACTTTTTTATTCAATTTATACCTTCCTAATTTGTCTCTATAAATATCTTTCAAAATATAGGTTTTTCATATTGTACAACAACTGGGTTCTGATATAGTGTTGTTTCGATTGGTAGTATGATGATGAAGACTTTGAGCTTGGTTTTGATTTTTTCGTTGCTAAGCAATGGAAATTTGCTTGGACGGGTAGCAGCAAGGTCTCTCAATAGGATGAGTGCAGCAACTACCGAAGATTTCTTGCCCATACCACCCATTGGAACTATCAAGCAGTCTACTTTGAGCCTTGGTGAGGGCCACAACTTCAATGATGTCGATACTCTTGGTGACATCAAGGACTACCGCTCCAGTCCCAACGTTGACTATAACCTAGTTGTCGATGCCGGTACTCGTGGTAATGTCAAAGCATCTGGCCCCAGCCCTGGCGGCGGTGGCCATCATGGATGTTGTTAATGATCCAGAAGATAATTGTCGCTTATAAACACAGTGAATAAAGAGCGATTTTATTAATATGAAACTACTTATATTCTCAATAAAAATCAAATAATGCATATCATTAAATAACGCAAGGGATCCCATTAAACGTTTAGATTTAAACTATGAACTAGGTGATTTACATCAAACTATGTATAAGGCTCATAAAATGATTTTCACAATGTAACATACACATACTTTAAGAGAATCTACAAAAGACGCTGATATATTTCAACTTCATAGTCCCAATACTCCGGTAACAATCATCCAATACCGAGTAAGCTCATGTATCATTTGAAAACAAAAAAGTAGCACGAATGAGTATAAAAATACTCTATAAGTAGCTCACTTTTGGTTCTCAACCGTCCAAAAATCATGTTATGAATCTTTATAATAATTTGTAATTAACATATGAATGACATGAAATATAACCCCGTTAGAATTATGTATGATATGAGAACTGAAGAATGAGAAACGATATGATATGAATGATGAACGATATATGAAATGATATGAAAAATGATATGATATGTACAGAACGCTAGCGGGGTTGTATTAAATGATAATGAAAACGAAAAAATGTTGGGACCACATGCATTATGTATGCATTATGTGTGCTCATGCATTGGGGGATACCCCTATTCCATCACGAGGGTACGAACGCGTACATTCATTAGGCAGGCAAAGTATTTTTATGTTTTACATAATGCTGCCTTGGCGGTTACTAATTCTAATGGGTGTCTGGCAAAAGTTGAGCTACCAGGGAAGGCTCGCCCGACAAGAAAAGGGGCCCAGTGGTGTGCGAACTGTTTGGTGAGTCCATACTCGCACATATGGGTTGTGTAGAGTATGTGGTACACATCCAAGCTGCCCATTAGAATAGTGCCGTAGGAAAAATAGACTGATATGATAGGTCCTGTCATTGCATTCGCATGTTCTTGCATTTAACCCCAATAGTGGGTCACCTATTTGAGTATTTCTTAAAATACTCAAGCCACATGCTACCTCTATTTCAGGTTAAGGCAAGACATTCCTATACGGCTGGCGACGACATCGCAACTTGAGACTATGACACATGCATAGTGTATGTAACGACCCGAAATTTTCTACTTAATTTAAGGTCGCTACTGTATACATGTCATAAACATGAATGCAGAAATACTTCATTTAAACTTTCATAAAACATAACCCGAAAATTATACAACTTCATAAAACATAACACTTCAGCTTAAAACACTGCCATGAACTTGCTTGTTTGAAAACAATTTAAAAATGACACAATAAAAGACTAAATAAAATAAATAAATGTTTAAATAAAAAACATCCTATTCTAGCCTAAGTCTAAGAAAATAATACGACTACCCTATGCATGTGCCATGGTCTCGAGTTGCGATGTCGTCGTCAGCCGTACAGGAATGTCTTGCCTTAACCTGAAAAAATGTAGTAGCACATGGCTTGAGTATTTAAAGAAATACTCAGTAAGTGACCCACTATTAGGGTTAAATGTAAAAACATGCGAATGCAATGACGGACCTATCATATCAGTTTATTTTTCTTACGACACTATTCTAATAGGCAGCTTGGATGTGTATCATATACTCTACACACGGCCCATACGTGCGAGTATGGGCTCACTAGACAGTTCGCACACCGCTCGACCCCTTTTCTTGTCGGACGAGCCTTCTCTGGTAGCTCTCCTGCTGCTGAAACCCATTAGAATTAGTAACCGTCACGGCAGCATTATGTAAAACATAATGATACTTCGCCTGCCTAATGGATGTACACGTCTGTACCCTCGTGATGGAATAAGAGTATCCCCAATGCATGAGCACACATAATGCATGTGGTCCCAACATTTTTCCGTTTTTATTATCATTTAATACAACTCCGTTAGCGTTCTTTACATATCATATCATTTCATATATCGTTCATCATTCATATCATATCGTTTCTCATTCTTCAGTTCTCATATCATACATAATTCTAACTGGGTTATATTTCATGCCATTTATCGTGATTTCATGTCATTAGCATAATCTAAGAGTTCTAGAATCTACAAAAGACGCTGATATATTTCAACTCCATAGTCCCTCTACTCCGATAACACTCATCTCATACCGAGTAAGATCATGTACCATTTGAAAAAAAAAGTAGCACAAATGAGTATAAAAATACTCTATAAGTAGCTCATTTCGGGTTATCAATTATCCAAAAATCATATTATGCATCTCTATATGAGGAATCTGGAATAATTTATAATTAACATATGAGAGGATCATGTTCAAGAAATAACTTAAGGGTCTATAGTATACAGATAAAGTTGGATGTCTTATATTAGTAACACAATTTATACGACTCACTTCGTTTGTATAAGGCTGGACTACAAAATATTTAATCTCTCCTCATAAATCTATTAATGAAAAAAATTAATATTTCACAAGATAATTATAACTGACTCAATTTTAATCTGGTTTTAATTATGAACATGATTTGATAATTATTAATGTACTGTAATTAGTTTGTAAATATTTGATATTTGAATTTTAGGAGATTTTAGTTATTAATTATAGATAAATAATATTTTATTAGAATAATTAAAAAAACTAACCCGACAACCCAACCCAACCCAAAAACTAACCCGAGAACCCAACCCAACCCAAAAGAAAATAGAAAATAGAGTTAGTTGCTCATATCACACCACCCATAATTAACCAAATGATTGGTTTCGATGTATCGCCCACCACAATTATGATACAGCCATGAAAAAAGCCCAATTTAACTGCACGCACTGCTCTGACGGAATCAACGATCATCCTCAACCTCACAAACCAAGCTGCACTACTCAAAATGCAACCACAATCACGCCGCCGTCAAATTCCGGCATTATCCACACTCTGGTAACCACGATTCATTCATCTCCTTCACAGATTATGGCTCCAATTCACTGTTCATAGCATTTCACTGCCTATTATGGACACTCTCTTTATCCCCATCACCTTCTCCAAACCTATTCATTCTTTACTCACCCGCACCACCAACGCCGGAGCTCGATCCAGGATCGGACCTGTTTCCTGCTTCTCCCTGCGCTCTTCTGTAATTCGGCTCAAGCGCTTCCGTTGCGCTGCCGATGCCTCCGAACACCATCACGGCCACCACCACCACCATAACTGTCAGCACCGTTGCGGTGGTGACGGTGATGGAGTGGAGCTGACTGGAACTCAGAAGGCGTTTGTTCGATTTGCCGAAGCTATTAGGTGGACGGACTTGGCGAATTACTTGAGGGAGCATCTACACTTATGTTGCGGTTCTGCTGCTTTGTTTATCACTGCGGCTGCGTGTCCTTATTTGGTGCCTAGACCTGCTGTGAAGCCTCTACAGAATGTTTTCATTGCTGTTGCTTTCCCTTTAGTCGGGGTACGAATGATTCACAATCCACCTTTTGAAATATGGTTACTGTGGCTCGACTGCCATTAATTTGATTAAATGCAAATCGATTATGAATTTTCTTAGTTGTAGTAGATTGATCTTGGTGACTGTTCAATATATTATGCCTTTGGATGTAAAAGAATCATCTTAATTGTAAGAGTAACAGTATTTTAACACGGTCTCATGTCTCATTGAGGTGATTCTTAGTTTGGATTTTCATAGTCATTGTGTTAATACTCGTTACACAAAAGTATCCCTTCATGAGGATTTTCTTAATTATAATAATTTTTTGTAACTTCGAATGACTTATTTGAAATCTAGTAGTTTAAACTATTGAGATTAGTAGCAATTCTGCTAAATCCTATTTCATTCCTGCAACCGAATCATACATAACTCTTGTTGTAGAGGGTTCACACACTAGAACGCCCTTGTTGACGATCCTTTACTCCCATAGCATCTAGGGTTCCTCAAACAATGTGATATGCTGTTTGACCATTCGATAAAATTGATGATCTTAGTTATCATATTGATGTGAAGGTTTCTTTCAATTTATCTCTGAGATTTGAGGGCTTTCCTTTACTACAGTGAGAATGCATATTCAACTATTGCTAAATTGTCAGTATTATGTTGCATTGTCTTGAGTAAGCAAGATAAGATTTTCTTTTTCAAGATTCTGGAAATATAAAAATAATCCATATCTCAAGTAGAGAGATTAATCTGACCTTTCTGTGTCTCACCATCAGGTATATGGCTTTTCTAGTTGACAGGCAGACCCTTGACACGAACGTCCTCTTTTCCTCTTAATTGTAAAATTTTTCTCGGTTCTTCTCTGCTGGCAGCCTATCAGAAATTGTAGTTATTTGGTGAAATGCATTTAGTGGACCATAATTTTATTTCGTATTTGAAGATAATTACTGCAGATCGTTTGAGTATTTTCATCATTATAACCTTTTAAGTTAGTAATGTGCCAATAAATCTAATTATAATGCCCCTGTATCAGGTCTCTGCTTCTCTTGATGCTCTTACTGATATAAGTGGTGGGAAAGTAAACATCCATGTACTAATGGCCCTTGCAGCCTTTGCATCAATATTTATGGGGAACCCCTTGGAGGGAGGACTACTTCTTGTGATGTTTAATCTGGCTCATATTGGTAAGCAGTTACGAGGAAACAAAATTGCTGACAATTTGTATCAAGATTTACTTGGAAGAATCTCATTTTCATTGTGATTGCAGCTGAAGCGTATTTCACGAAGCAATCAATGACCGACGTTAAAGAGTTGAAGGAAAGTCATCCAGATTTTGCCCTTGTTCTTGATATGAATGATGATAACCTTCCTGATACTTCAGATCTGGAGCATAGAAAGGTGCCAGTGCGTGATATTGAAGTGGGCTCATATATCATGGTGGGAGCTGGTGAGGTATGTCATAGAATACTTTCACCTCATGTTAAGATGTTTTGCCAGATGACAATGCTGACCTTGATCCAGAGATTAATAAGGACACTGATGATCGACAGTTGTTAGCCATAAATTATTTAAACTTATGTGTACAATCTAGTTACACTTTGATGCATGTCATCCATCACAATAGTTCCAAGGATTTTTGTAATCTTTCCATATCTAATTAGTGAAAACCCAACAATGTTATAGTTAAAGGAGAGTGAACAAACAGCTGATTTGAGATATTAGCTATTAAGACAAATAGTCCCTTCTTTTAACCATGTACTTCGAGTACTCTGCGAGGGACAATATTCCTTACATAATTTTTTTTCCATCACAACAGAATCTATAACTAAACGGGGCTAGGACGGAGTGACAAACATATTTTATTTTATATTCATTTCACCTTGTTTGTTTATTATTCTTGGAATGTGATTAGGAAATTATAATCCATCTTAGATATATGGTGATTAATGGGTTTCCAGCTCACTTAACCTTGATGTCAGTATTGGATTCGATTCATCATACATAGAATGTTTATCCTCTCATGAGACTAATGTTCTGTTCCTCATATACTCATTAAACGACAAATTTTCTTTAGTATTGATACGTAAGCATGATAGTTCATCATGTCGAATACAGAACATTCGACAATCCTTCCATAAGAAAAATAACAAAGGAAATATCCTAACTATTAAAAATCAATTATGCTCTAGTAGAATTCATTAAATTCTGCTGATTCGTATAAGGATCCTATATAGTTGTTCTATTGTTTTTTTTATTTTCTTTCTCTTCCTGAATAGTTCAATTGTTTCTAGATGATGAATTTGAGTATCGTAATGAAGGCTGTTTTTTTGTTAGTCTGTCCCCGTAGATTGTGAGGTTTATCATGGTTGTGCTACGATCACTGTTGAGCACTTAACAGGAGAAGTCAGACCATTGCAAATAAAGGTCGGGCAAAGAGTACCAGGTGGAGCAAGAAATTTGGACGGTAGGATCATAGTGAAGGTATGTCAAGGTTGTTGATCTGAATGCCTAGTAATGTTCAGCACAAGATACATTGTTCCTCTTTACTTTTGACCTTGTACCATCGAATATTAGTCATAATAAGTTATAAATCTCACTTCAACATGGAAAATAATGCTAAATTGTATGATTTATTGGAATGGTTAATTATGGCCTGTGTCAACAAAGGTTTTCAGCCATTTGAATCCTTGTGACTTACCTTTAATTTTGATGGTTTTAGGTATTCCAAATGCTAATACGTTCATAAAGTTTAGATTGCTATCCAATCATTGTTGCTGAACCTGTGAAGTATGGATTTGATATAGGCTACAAAAACATGGGAAGAGTCAACACTTAGCAGGATTGTGCAGTTGACTGAAGAAGCACAACTTAATAAACCAAAGCTACAGAGGTGGCTTGATGAATTTGGTGAGAATTACAGCAAGGTGGTTGTAGTTTTATCTGTGGCTGTTGCCCTCATTGGACCATTATTGTTCAAGTGGCCCTTTATTTGTACACCAGGTAATCTATGCAATGTGCTCGTACTTTAACCTTTCTATTTGGGAGAATTATTTCGTTTTAGGTCAAGACTAAGGCTATCGTGTGTTACGAAACTATATGGGCCTTTCTTCTTTCCTCCTTTGGATAGGAAACTAGAACGTAATCATCACAAATGAGAATATTTGACCCGAGCTGACTATTGGAAAGATATTTTTTAATTGACAGCCAAAGCTATCAGCCGCTTATTCTTTTCCTTCCTCATTATATTGCCATTGGAAGCTTAAGCTCAGCTTAACCACTGTCTCCCTCCCTGGTATCTATTTCACTTCTGATGCCCATATAATTTCTAGGTTTCAGAGGATCAGTTTATAGAGCACTTGGGTTCATGGTAGCTGCATCACCATGTGCACTGGCTGCAGCTCCATTGGCATACGCTATTGCAATAAGTTCCTGCGCAAGAAAGGTACTTGTTACTTGGTTATATAGTTATATAGTAAATTTCTGATATGAGCATTAATAGTTGGAGAAGGCATATGTATCAACTGGTTCATTTCACTGTCACTGAATCAACAACAAAGTTAAAAACTTTTATGACTATTGTACTTGTCCAACTACCTTTTATGTC
Organism: Cucurbita ficifolia; assembly: GCA_033971965.1. Taxonomy (NCBI): domain Eukaryota; kingdom Viridiplantae; phylum Streptophyta; class Magnoliopsida; order Cucurbitales; family Cucurbitaceae; genus Cucurbita; species Cucurbita ficifolia. The sequence goes on from CM066963.1 coordinate 2,580,791, forward strand.
ATTTAGAGAGTTATTTACCTTCAAATCTCTTTAAATATGGAAAGTATATTATTATTTTGATTTTCTCATTCGGTTTAAGCTCTGCTATCATGGCCAATATTTTTTTTGGATTTTTCAGTAATTTCTAGAATTAAGATGATTCTATTAATAAAAATTTTAGACTCTGGTTTCACTGAATGTTTTCTTAAAAATTTAAACCTCTCTCTCTCTCTCTCTATATAGATATATATATGTATGAAAGAAAAACTATCTTTTAAATTGATTATTCTTGGTTAAATGAGTAAGTAATTTGTTAGCTCTACACCTCCATTTCAAGATGTTAGGGTTTGAACGAGATTGAAGTGCAACAAATACAAATTATTATTAGACTAACGAGTCTTCTGGTACACACTCAGTTTCCAAGTGTACACTACACCCTTCTGGTCTTTCCTCCCACTTACACATCATAACTGATAGAGAAATCAGAGCAAAGAACACTCAACTCAGAAAAAAGCATGTTAAATCTAAACATAGTCTTCAGTGGATGATTGCTTCATTCTTTCACTTTTTGCTCGAAGATTTAGCTTAAGTTTTTCGATCATGTGCAAAGATACTTCTGTTTGGGACTAACCTGGAAAGATGGACATGTGCTTGATGAAACAGGGGATACTCCTGAAAGGTGGACATGTGTTTGATGCTATGGCTTCTTGTCACACCGTTGCATTTGATAAAACCGGGACATTGACTACAGGAGGACTTGTATTTAAAGCCATAGAACCCATTTATGGGCATAAGATTGGAGGCGATAAATCAGATTTGGCTTCCTGTTGCATACCCAACTGTGAAAAAGAAGCCCTTGCCGTTGCAGCTGCCATGGAAAAGGGTACTACTCACCCAATTGGAAGGTAGTTGTCGAAATAAATTGTCTACCTATAATATTTTACTTCTTATTGGGTTTTATTTTCCTGACGAGGTGTGATGTAGTTTATCTACTACAATATTTGGCTGGAAACTTTATAATTCACATTCATCGTTTACTTGGTTTCTTTACACTTATGCTATGCCTTCCCGATATTTGATGTTGTATCAACTTAATAATTTTTGCCACAGAACCATGGAGTCGAACTTTCACTGTATGCTTAGGTAGTCGATGTTAAATGGGGAGTGAGTATTCTCACCCAGCACCTAAGATTGCATATATTGTTGAATATAAGAACATTGCTATATATGCTTGCTTGAGAATTAGAAGAGAGAGGAATTATATGTTTAGAATAGCATGCCTGGAAAAAAATAGCTACTTGATCCTTTTGGAGTATATCATGTAAGTAAACTCTTCCTTACACCTGCAGGTACTTATATTGTAAGAACTAGATTAGCATTATAGTTTTTTGGTATGAATAAGGAGTAACTATTTTCATCTCTTGGGATGGAATAACTAAGTTTTTCATTACTACTACTATATTTGCTTCTGTATTACTAGCCATCAGTTTCATTACTGCCCCCATAATTATGCCGTGAATGTATTTCAATCAACTCATGCTTGTATCTCAAATCTGCTGGATAGGTTTTTTCTGGATTATTTGCTTCTATTTTCTGTCTGGAATATTTATTTTCTAATTCCAAGTAGTTATAACTTTCTTTTTTTGGTTGTAGAGCTGTCGTAGATCATAGTGTGGGGAAAAACCTTCCTCCTATTTCTGTTGAAAGTTTCGAATATTTCCCTGGAAGAGGTCTCATCGCAACTTTGCACGGCATTAAGGTAGTATATGCTTCACATTGCTGGATGTCTTAGCGATCTTTGGTTTCATCTTTAACCGTAGAATTCCTTAGGTCCTCTTTGAATTTCTGCAATATATTTCCTTTTCTTGCTGCATATTTTCTATCGTCATATATTTTAGCCTTCTTCACCTGTACGCCACTGGCCATAAGCCACAGAGTATCTGATTCCACTCTTCTCCATATGAAAATGTGCTATTATCAAGCAATTTCCATGGGCCAGAGTCGTCAGTTCTTCCAAAAAAACAAAGGCAACCCTTAAAAACTCGCAAGATTTTAGAAATATTTAGACTTTAGATTGTAAGCAAGACTAGGCACAAACTTCTATACATGAACATCTGAAATTCTAGATTTATTTCTGCACACGAGATCATCTAGTAACAAATTAAAAATCTATTGAAGACAAAATAAACTTCTATTACTTAAATTAAGCAACACTCTGCCCGATGCCAAATAAATGAATCATATATAAAATATTCTAGTTTGTCTCAAGTTAAGTTATTTTGAAAAATTGTTGAAGAGCCTGGAATCTACCATTATTTCACGAGTTGAAAACTATTCTTCTTTGTAAATGTTCCATGTCACAGTCTTGGAATTTTGAACGGGCTTCTCTGAAATTTGTAACATCTACATCATGATAAATACTTTACTATTAACATTTTTACTTGTTCTGAGAATTAAAATTTTAAAATTCTTGGTTCAATAATTGCCTTTAGGTAAGAGGAGAAGAGTATTTAAATCCATCTGCATCTTATAGTCAGGAATTGGAGGTAAATTGCGGAAAGCATCCCTTGGTTCTGTGGATTTCATCACTTCCTTTTGCAAGTCCGAAAACGAATCAAGGAAGATCAAGGAAGCTGTCCGAGCATCATCATATGGAAGCGAATTTGTTCATGCTGCTCTTTCAGTTGATCAGAAGGTAGGAAATTTCCATAATCCTTCTAAATTTGCCGCAGAGTTTGGGGGAATACTCTCGAAGACATGAATCAAATTTGCATAAATTTGACAAATATTATTTCAAGCACATGGGTTAGCCTAGCTTATTTAGAAATCTTGGATTCTTGAAAAATAACCTTCAGACAAATGGGGTAGTTTCTCTATTCCAGTTCATCCTTCAACTTTATGCCCATATATTTTATTGTAGTGCATTTTCTCTGGACTACAATTTGAAATTTTCACCTCGACAAAAACAATGTGCAACTAGCCTCATTTGAAAGCTAGATTCAGAGATTCTTCTTTGATATATTATTATTTCAATATTCTTCTCAAGACTTCTAATCAGTAGGTCGGTCATGCTTCGAGAACGTATGTTGCATTTGTGTCATTGTCTTAATGATGTAAAAATCCAGGATATTCTGTTGAATTTTTGCTGGATCTTACAGGTAACACTGATTCACCTCGAGGATCAGCCTCGAGCTGGCGTCTTAGATGCAATAGCAGAACTACAAGATCAGGCAAAACTCCGTGTTATGATGTTAACAGGTGATCATGATTCAAGTGCATGGAAAATTGCAAATGCTGTGGGAATAAATGAAGTTTACTACAGCCTTAAGCCTGAGGATAAACTTGCTCATGTGAAGGAAATTTCGAGGGAGAAGGGTGAGCTTTCGTACTCGGTCACTTCATGTTGTTTTCTTTTTGTATAACCCTTTTTCATAATAGCCAGTATTCCAAGTTTTATATTCTACCAAATGATAGATTGATTGGTCTGCACCATCCTTAGGGGGTGAATAATGAGCACTTTGTATCTCATTTTATTATAGGTGGTGGTCTGATCATGGTAGGCGAAGGTATAAACGATGCACCTGCACTTGCTGCAGCTACTGTAGGAATAGTTCTTGCCTGTCGTGCAAGCGCGACTGCTACCGCTGTTGCAGATGTCCTTCTTCTTCAAGATAGTATTTCTGGTGTTCCATTCTGTATTGCCAAATCTCGTCAAACGACTGCGCTGGTATCTCTGTCTACCATCTATTATTGGTCACAGTATTCCATTTCTCTTTCCCTGTTTCACTGTTTTAATTTGTTTCAGGTCAAGCAAAATGTTACCCTTGCGTTGTCGTCTATCCTTTTAGCCTCTCTCCCATCCATTTTGGGGTTTCTTCCCTTGTGGCTAACGGTATGAAGTTTTAGCTTTTGCTTACTTTGAGAACTTAATTTGTGCCTATGCCCTGTTATTAAATTATTTTGTGAAATGGCTGGTATAGCTCAGATGGTAGAGTAGAGGACTGAAAATCTTTGTGTCACTTGTTTGCTATTAAAATAAATAAGTCTAATGTATCGGAAATAGCCGGTATAGCTCCGTTGGTAAAGCAGATGACTGAAAATCTTCGTGTCACCGGTTCAAATCTGCTATTAAAATAAGTCTAATGTGTCGGAAATGAAATGACCAGTATAACTCAGTTGGTAGAGCAGAGGATTGAAAACCTTCGTATCACCGATTTGCTATTAAAATAAGGATAATGTGTCGCATAACAATCTAAAATCAGCAAGTTTTAGCTCAACAGAGGAAGCTCTTCTTAGCATAACTTAATTGATTAAGACATATATCTAGTTCAAAGTTCGAATCTTCATCCCTTTTGAATGATAAAAATAAATAATTTTGTTTTGTGAATTAGGTTGATAGTATCGTTATATGTTTTAAACACGGTTTCAAACACGGTTTCAAACGCCCCTATAATTTGCAAAACTTACAAAAAGAAAACCATACCATCCTTATCCTTCTCTATCTGCACATTGCTAGTCCATTCCATTTAACAAGTGATATTCATTTCATGATTCTTCACAAACGCAGGTCCTTCTACACGAGGGTGGCACTCTCCTGGTTTGCCTGAACTCCATACGTGCTCTAAATCATCCCTCATGGTCATGGAAGCAAGATTTTCAAAATCTGATCCACAATGCCAGATCTAGTCTGCACACGACACCCGAACCTAGCTCGGGTACCATCCGAACTGCATCTTCATAACATAAAAATTGAAAATTATACTTTCCTTGCCTAGGTAAGCCATGATCTTAACCAAAACTCACATTGATATATATTTTCATTGTTACTTACCTTTGGATTTGTAAATTATACTGTATGTACGAATGCTATTGTTATACAGTCAGTTGGTAGTCGATTGAGAAACGGAAAAAAAAAACAGAGTTATTGAAATAATATGTAGTTTTGTGGTGGTCATGTAAGCCAAAATTTTGTAACCTTTAGTAATCTCCAACCAAGTTCTATTCTTCCTCTTTTTTTAATCATTTTTAACTTTTAATTTCATTATAGATTTAGATACGTGTTGATATTCGATTTTTACCATTTATCCACTAGATTTAGATACGTGTTGATATTCGATTTTTACCATTTATCCACTAAATTTGAAGCTTAAACTTTGTTAGTTTAGAGAGTTATTGAAACTTAAACTTTGTTACTTTATTTTTTTCATTTTCTTGTTTTTCATGTACTCACTTCTTTAATTTCAATTTTTTGTGACTTAATAAGCTTAACTTGTTCAAAGTCGAAATCATGAGATGTGACCGTCGTGCTTTGAGAAGTTAGCCATTGAGCATTTCTCCTCTAGGAGAAATTATTAATGTTGGAGAATTTCTCGTGAAGAATTTCTAAGAAATTTATTAATCGAGCATTTAAAAAATATATATATTAATCATTTAGCATCTCAAATATTTTGTTAGAAAATGTGCTTTTGAGTGTTTCATTGTACTAAGATTATTTATTTCAATCAAGGATCAAAATAAAGGATGTGCACTTATTGAAATGGCTGTGGTTGGTTGAGGTACTTATGGGCATTAAATGTCATATGTTTCACCAACCATTATTTTCTAGGACACTTATTTCACCTTTATTAATTACTCTCGTGGAGGTGTATGCCCTCTTCTCCTCGGATTGTGAGATCTCACAATCCACCCCCCTTCAGGGCCAGCGTCCTCGCTGGCACTCGTTCATTTCTCCAATTGATGTGCATTTCTCCAATCGATGTGGGACCCCTGCCAAATCCACTCTCCTTTGGGGCCAGCGTCCTTACTAGCACACTGCCTTGTGTCTACCCTCTTCGGGGAAGAGCCTCCTTGTTGGCACATCGCCCAGTGTCTGGCTCTAATACCAACTGTAACGACCCAAGCCCACCGCTAGCAGATACTGTTTTCTTTGGGCTTTCTCTTTCGGGCTTCCCCTCAAAGGTTTAAAACGCGTCTGCTATGGAAAGGTTTCCACCCCTTACAAAGGGTGTTTCGTTCTCCTCCCCAAACAATGTGGGATTGTGGGATCTCACAGTGTTGAACGTAAGTACACATTTAAACATAGGCTAAGTAGTATTCATAATATTCTAAGGTCGATTTCTACCAAGACTTGATTAAATACCGATAGATTTCTTAGATTATTCAGAGAAAGATATATTTTGAACTAGTAATTAGAAAGAATTAAAATACAAACTAAAGTTCTAACTCCTGTAGTTAAAAACCAAATGTGTTGCACCGATGTTATTTAGAAGTAGAGCTTAAATTTTTCGGAATAAGTTTTATATTTCTCAAACTCAATTTTCTCCCTTTTATGGTGGATTGAATTTTAAGATCTAAGTGATGCAGTATTAAGGGCTTGGAATGCTACACGAGATTTTCAATTCCTATATTCAAACATGCACATCAATCTATGGATAAGATCATCCTTATCTCTCAATTTTTCCGTGTAGATATGAACTTTTCAAATTCAAATTGCTTCTCAGCTCCAAATTGATAGCGACTATGGCACTTTTGTCATCGACTCTATCTTTGCATAGCAGCGCATTGGATCAACGAATGGCCTCAGTGGCGTTTTGGCTCCAACTCGTGCTCTGCTCCAGTGCATTCCTGAATTGCTTTGTCTTTGCAACTGCATGCTCTATTACTGGCGGTTTAATTGGTTGAGTTAGATGGGTCCAACGATCCAGTTCAGTTAGATTAGTTTGGTCTACTTCAGTTAGACTAGTTTGGTTTAGCCACCTCTGTTTGGTTCAATTTTAAGGCAAGTATTCTACAATTTTTCCTTGTTTTAAGTTAGTATTCTTTTAGGTAGGACTGATTTTAGTTGTTTTTAGAAGTTGACTAAGGGTTAGCTCTCAAAAAGGAGATTTGGAATAGAATTAGATTTAGGTAGGTGGTTTTCGTGTTGGATGCTCTTAGTGATAGTTAGGTATGCACATATGTTCTTTGCTTCATATTTGTTGTGATGGCTCACGATCACAAGCTAGATGACCTGCATTTTGGTTTCTAATTTGACGCTACAAAATTAATGTTTTGATTTTGACCATTGTAGATTATTCGTTTTTTTAGAACCGATCACATGCTAGATGATCAAGGTTTCTAGATCCGATTAGGGTCACATAGTAGATGGTCCTATTTTTGGGAATGATCAAGGTTTCTAGATCTGATTATGGTCACATAGTAGATGGTCCTATTTTTGAGACATCATAGGCTAATTGAACTTGTTTTGAACAATTTTAGGTCTCTCGATTCCACGTTACATTTTGTTGTGGGAATGTATATAACCCCACTATAGGGTTACTTTTTGAATATCTTTTGAAACATGTTTTTCACGTAAAGGTCACGGGACAATGGAATCTATATCTCATGATTTTTAATTTGCTTTTGTCTTTGTGTTACTTTTAAAAGTTCATGAACTTTATTTCTTTTGATCCATTCATTTAGTTGTTTCTTTTTTAATTTCAAAATCATGAAATGCAAATACCACGATCTGAGTCGATCTAACTTAGAAAAATCGAATCGTTACAATATTCATGTTCAAATACTTGAATACAACAGGGTTTAAAATTTGAAACAAATACGTTAATTCAATCTCCATCTATACAAAATTCCAAAATTGCCCTCGTGAAAGATCCCGAGATATGACCTCAAAGCCAATCTCTCATTCTCACCTAACTCTTAAATTAAAATCACACATCATGAGACTTTTTTTTAGCTGCTTTTCATAAATTCTTGTCCTCTTGTATACCTAATTTATTTCCAAATTTATTTCATCTCTATTTGTACTTTTGTTCGGTCAACTTTGTCAATAAAAAAACTCTTCCTCAATTCTTACACGTTCAATATTTTCAACCAAACTTAAATTTAAACGTTTTTTTCAAATGTTGACTTTTAAACAGAATTCAAGAAGAATCACGAGAACTCAATAAGGTCAATGATTTAAAACGAGAAGAAAACAATAGAATCTAGAGAAGTGCATAGAAATCCAAGCTCTTTCTCTATATCTCTCGATTTTAACCTATAACTCGAGCATCAGGTTAAAAAGACGCATGAAGCCCCCGTAACTCTACTTGGAAAGTGAAGTAATAAAGTTTTTTTAAAAAATAAAAGTCAAATCTCATTGTCCATGTCTGCTCAACCTACACCACTTCTTGTACCTACCCCTCTTTATTTAACACTCTCTTTACGTATCAAAATTCCCCACCGACAAGACATCCGACCATGATTTCCGTTGCCCCATTGTGCGACGGCGAAAAGCCCAAACTTTCCTCATCTCCGCCGCCCTATGTTTTCCGGTCGAAATTACCGGATATTACAATCCCCGACCATCTCCCTCTTCACGATTATTGCTTTGAGAAACTCTCTGAATTTTCCGGCCGCCCATGTTTGATCGTCGGCGCCACCGGAAAATCCTATTCCTTCTCCGAAACCCACTTGTTCTCGAAGAGGGCCGCCGCCACTTTCTCTAAACTTGGCGTTAAGAAAGGGGATGTTATTATGCTTCTTCTCCAAAACTCTGCTGAATTTGTTTTTTCTTTTATGGGTTCGTCGATGCTTGGCGGTGTCGCCACCACTGCTAATCCGTACTACACGGCGGCGGAGATTTCCAAGCAGTTGAAGATGTCGGGTGCTAAATTGGTGGTTACTTACTCTCAATGTGTTGATAAGCTCCGGGAATCTGATGTGGATCTCACCATTGTTACCGTCGATGATCCGCCGGAGAATTGTTTGAGCTTCTCGATGGTTTACGATGCCGATGAAAATGACGTTCCGTCCGTGGAGATTGATTGGAATGATGCTGTTTCGCTGCCGTTCTCCTCCGGCACGACGGGGACTCCGAAGGGTGTGGTTTTGACCCATAAGAGTATGGTGTCGAGTACCGCTCAACAGGTTGTTAAAGAACTCGTTGATACAAATTGTTGAGAATTGTTGGGAAGAAGTCCCGAGTTCGCTAATTTAGGAAATGATCGTAGGTTTATAAGTAAGGAATACATCTCCATTGGTATGACGCGTTTTGGGGAAGCTCAAAACAAAGCCATGAGAGTTTATGCTCAAAGTGGATAATATCATACCATTGTGGAGAGTCGTGATTCTTAACATAAATAACTCGTAAAGATTTTCAATCAACTCCAAGGCCCCACCCGAGATTTTTCCTTATTCGTTAAATTGTATAGGAAAACGGGAATCCCACCCCACCCCACCCTTACTGTGGTCCCTGTGAAAACCCGAGATTTTTCCTTATTTGTTAAATGGCATAGGAGAACGGGAATCCCGTCCCGCCCCACCCCACCCTTCTCTGGTCTCTGTGAAAGCCCGAGATTTTTCCTTATTCGTTAAATGGCATAGGGAAACGGGAATCCCGCCCCACCCCACCCTTACTCTAGTCCCTGTGAAAATAAATGAAAAATGAAATAGGAGGTGAGATGGGAAATCCCGTCCCGTCCGCCCTGTTCCTTATATCCTGAAATAGGAGGCGGGATGGGAAATCTCATCCCGCCCGCTCTGTTCCTTTGGACATTTCTAATAACTACGAATGTTAAAATATTGTTAACGTGCAGGTAGATGGGGAGAATCCGAATATATACATAGGAGGAGGGATGGGAAATCCTGTCCCACCCGCCCTATTCCTTTGGACATTTCTAATAACTACAAATATTAAAATATTGTTAACGTGCAGGTAGATGGAGAGAATCCGAACATATACTTGGGAACGAACGACGTGGTTTTATGCGTGCTTCCGATGTTCCACATATTCTCATTGAGTAGCATAGTTTTGATATCAATTCGATCAGGAGCAACAATATTATTGATAGAGAAGTTTGAGATTGAGACGTCAATGAGCCTAATAGAGAGGCATGGGGTGACGGTGGCAACGGTGGTGCCACCGATGGTGGTGACGATGGTGAAGAATCCAAAGGTGGCAGATTTCAACCTAAGCTCGATCAGAATGGTGCTTTCCGGGGCGGCGCCGCTGGAAAAGCAGATAGAGGAGGCCCTCATCGAAAGGATCCCTCAAGCAGTTATTGGTCAGGTATGGATTATAACATAATGTTATATAATATGGTATTGATGTTATTTTAATGAATTATGTTTACATTGATATAATTATAGGGTTACGGGATGACGGAAGCAGGCCCGGTGTTGAGTATGTGCACAGCTTTTGCGAAAGAGCCTCCAATGCCAACAAAAGCAGGGTCGTGTGGGAGAGTGGTGAGAAACTCAGAGCTCAAAATCATTGACCCAGAGACCGGTGTCTCCCTTACCTATAATCAACCCGGAGAGATTTGTATTCGCGGCCCACAAATTATGAAAGGTTCTCTTTTTCTCGTTTTTTTTCATTTTGAAAACTTTTGAGATTATATCAAATGTCCATATTTGTACTCACTTTCCATTTTATTCATAACTTTTAAAAGGTTTTCAAAAAATTTGATCGACTTATAAAACTTTTAAAGGGTTTGGATTTCGTTCAAATAAATGAAATTTTTTATGATTTTGATTCGTTCATATATTTTCTAAAATTAGATTGGGTTGAACTAAAACATCCCAAATTTATAGTTAATTTAAAAAAAAAATTTATTATTATTATTTATTCTTCAAATGTAATTTTTTAAAATATATATTGAAATTAAATTATAAATTTTAATTAAATGTTTAAAAATAAATAAATAAATAAATATCTTACGGACTAATAATATTTTATTTTCATTGAAAACAAAAATTTAAATAAATGACCCAAACAAACCAACTCAAAGCGTTAAGGATTGAGTTGAGTTGATTATTTAATAAGATTAGTTTTGGTTGAAAAAATTTATAATGTGTCAACGGGACGTACGTAGTAATAATATTGATTAAAAAAAGTACACTTTTGCAACAATAATAATTTGACACGTGACAAAAATATTTATAAAAATGAGACAAATGTAATATTATTAAATTTTATTGTAAAATGGTAGAAGAAACGGAATTAAAGTTTGATGGTAAAATGACATGGCTGTGATGGTAGGATATTTGAACGACCCAGTGGCCACGTCATTAACAGTCGACGTGGAGGGCTGGCTTCATACGGGTGACGTTGGATACATTGACGAAGAAGAAGAAATTTTTATCGTTGACCGGATCAAGGAGATTATCAAATATAAGGGTTTCCAGGTACACGTCACTATTATCATAATTTCTACTCAAATAATAATTATAATTATAATAATAAATCATTTTCGCTATTACATTTAATTCTTCATTAAATTATATATATACATATATATCATAATTCTATCTTATAGTTTAAATAATATTTATGTTATAGATTGATTAATTGAGATTAAAATCTAAAAGCAATCATTAATATAAAAAATGATTAAACTAAACATAACATAATTGATACGTTTCATCTCCAAGGTTCCAATCTCTAATTTTGTATTATTATAATTAACTTTCTAAATTATGGTAATTACAGGTCGCACCCGTGGAGTTGGAATCTCTTCTTCTAACTCATCCATCTATTATGGAGGCAGCTGTCGTTGCGTAAGTGCACGATTGAATTTTTTAATATTTTTAGATGAAGGTTTTCTAGCTCTGGTCTTGCTTTAGGCTTCTCTAAAAGACCTCATATCAATAGAGATAGTATTATTTGACTATAAACGCATGATCATTCCCTAAATTAGTCGACGTGGGACTTTCATCCAATAATTTTTAAACAAAATTATTATACTTCCAAAAATCAGAAAACAAAAATAAAAATTATTATGAACTTTAAAATTTTATTTTAAATTATGAAAAAAAATAAAGAAATTGGAGAAAATTACAGGGAAAATGATGAAGTTGCTGGGGAAGTTCCAGTGGCCTTCGTAGTTGGTTCAGCTGCTAATCAACTTACCCAGGAAGAAGTAAAAGAATTCATTGCAAAGCAGGTTTGTATTATAAAAACGTTATAATTTTAATTATAATTCGAGTTTATGTTTCGGTTTCTAATTTTTCAAATATTAACGAGCCTGTGACTAAATTCGTCTTTTCATAAAGTTTGTGCGTAAAAAAAGATATATAATATTTGAAAGTTTAGGAATTAAATTAAAATTTAAAATTAGTTTTTTCTCACTTTCGTTTTATATTTTAATGCAAAATCATCAGGTTGTGTTCTACAAGAGATTGCACCGAGTTTATTTTGTACCCACGATTCCAAAATTGCCCTCGGGAAAGATCTTGAGAAGGGATCTCAAAGCCAAGCTCTTGAACTCAACTAATGCTACAAAAATGAAAGAGATAGGGAGAGAGATTAAGTAACATGGTCGGATCGTGTTGTAGAAGATGAAAAGGAATGGAAGGAGAATCTAGGTTTCAAATCTCGAGCATGGGGCAATACATTTTTATTTTATATTTCAATTATATACCTATGATTCTATGATATAAATATTTTTAATAATAAGAGTCTTAGTTTTTTTTTTTAATTTATTTTTTAATTTAAGAATATTACAATTATATAATTTTATTGACTAAATTAATAAAAATATCCGTACATCTAAAAATTTCCAAAAGTTTCAAAGAAATTTTTTATTAACATCTTTAATTTTTTTTAATATTTATTATTGTACACATTTAATAAATATTAAAAAAATTTAAAAATTGCAATTAAACTTTTAAATCCTATAAAAAAAATTATAAAAAGTTATTATTATTAATATACAAAAGAAAATCGTCTATTTAAAATATTTTAAATCTTTTTCTAGAAGTGAAATGCATTAATGTAACTTTTAAAAGTTTATGTATATTTCTAAAACGAGTACTAACCATTCCATTCATATATTAATGGTAAAAGTATTTTTTAACATTTTAAGAAATTTAAAGATATTTTTGAATTTAAAAAAAAAAAATTAAGTATATTAATGGAACTTTAAAGTTCCATTATAATTTTTTAAAAATATTTTTGAAACAAAATATTAATTATTTCTAGTTGAAAGTTTAAGAATATTATTAAAAATTTAAAAATCTAAAGATATTTTTTTGGAAGAGGGTAAAGTTGAGAGATATTTTTATTAATTTAGCAATTTACTTCGTTTTAAAAAATATTATTGAACTTTCAAAAGTTCTAATAATAACTCTTAACTAAAAATGTTCAAAAATATTATTAAAATTTTAAAAAAAATTAAAAAATGCTCCGTTAATTTTAGAGGGAAAATTTACACTTTTCATCCCAATTTCAAAAATAGTTTAAAAAATAAGTTTTCAAAAATTTCATTAATAACTTTAAACTTTTTTAAAAACTCCAAATATACTTTTAAACTATTTTAAAAACTTCGAAAATATTCTTACAGTTGGTACGTGTACATAATTAAAAAAATAACATTAATATTCTTAAACTTTTTGAAAAAATAAATAATTAAAAATTTCAGAGATAATCTATAAGGCATTTTTATTCATATATTAACGATACTTTTTTTTTATAAAAGCTAAATGTATTATATATTACTTTTAATTTTTTAAAAATATATTTTAATTTTTTTTAAAGTTAAAATACAAAAGTTTATGGGTATTTACTCATTTAACCTATGAAACGTTCGATCCAAAAAATTTAATTTGATTCCGTCGGACCGTAGCTCTCCTTCGCGCTCTCTCTTTCTGTGTTTGAGGCTGCGTTTGGTCGGTGCATCAATGGCGTCGAGTCTCTTCAAATCGCTTGTTGAATCTTCCTCCAAGTTTCCGTCATCGGCAAGGAATATCGGTCTTGCTAGCAACCAAATCAGTCAGCACACTGCAAATGGATGCAGGTATCCAGCAATTTCTCCAAAATCCCCCTTCGGAAATTTAATGCTTCTACGCCTGTGTTTGAGTTAATTGCTACCGACTCTGTTTGTTCGTTTATAATTTGATCTGCTTCTTAACTTTACTCAACTATTGAACAAACATTTAGAATTTGGGTCTGAAATCTCCCACTTAATGTGGTGGTTTCTTTTTGTTGTTTTTGTTTTCTTGAATCAATTTTAGTTATGTGAAAATTATTTCATGTTGTTGTTTGGAGAGGAGAAAAAACCTTGCGAACTGTGGCATTAATGGATGCTAAACCTTTTGGTGTTCGTCTTATCTTCTTCATGTTCTGTGGATTTTATATGTACGTCAAGATTATCAGAGAACATGTGCTGGGACCTTTAAAAATACTGCAACGTTGTCAACTAATGAATGTGATAAACGCCAACAATACTGGACTTGCAAAGCTAGAGATACTTCTAGTATCCTTGCAAAGTTTCACAAATAAAGTAAACTTAGAGATGATTCCAACCAAGAGTTGGTTAGAAGATGAATAACTTTTGGAATTGATGGTCACTAGATACCAAGATGACTCACTCCATAGTTTGATCAAGACTAATCCAATGAATTGGTTTAACATCAAACCTAAAGTAAGGATTGAAAAAGAATAACACCAAAAATGTTTCAAGAAAACCCAAGGTTTTTGTATTCGTCCCCCCTTCTCAAGTGTGATTTCTATGTTATGTATGGCCGTGCCTAAGGGCATATCGGTTGAAGTAGATTCTTCTTTTTGATCAATCAAAACCCCTTCCCAAACTGTACAAGCTTCTTCCAAAGCATACGGCTTTCTGGATGTAGATGATGATATCTATACATATGGATCTTATATATATCGTCCAATGAAGTATCACATGAGTGGATATATAGGAATCCAAATCCGCCGAATCACTCATGTTATGATCTTCTACATCCTAGGTCTTCGCGTTCCTTCATCTGGCTTATGTTCTTCATGTAGCATTCAGACCGAATGACTCTATGAAATTACGTCGATACTTCCACATATTACGGGTAACGTAGGAGACATCTCTATTTTTCCCCTCGGGAATCCTTAGAATTACCACTGCTTAGCTTTCAATTTGCCTCTAACCATCAAATGAAATGTGAATAACCCGTCCTCCTCTCTTTGAAACAAGGGACGCTTCTGGTTTTGTCGGTGCTTGAAACAATTTAGTCTTCTCCATATTACTATATCTCTAGAGTCAATAATTTTATATGAGGAACTACTGAACTCAATCACTTGCTGCCGTTACTCTTCAGTTTTCTGTTGAGGTCTATCCTGTGGAGGTACTCAAATTGGATCCGTGATCGATTTCTAGGTTTCGTCGTAAACCTAATTGGTTACTTCCAATTACGTAAATCAATAGTTCAAACCATTGATTTTTAAACTTAATTCTTCGTACTTTTAAATAGGTCAAAAACATAATCCAAATATAATGATAGTTCAATTACCCACTACAAACTACTAATAAAAGCTAATAAATAAATAATTGAAGAAATTAAGACAGGACATAAATAGATAGTTCAACTACCAAAGACAAAAAAGTTTCAAATCACTTTCCAAGGACAAGTGTATTTATTGTCACACTATCTTTTTTTTTACTTGATACTTAAATCTTCTTCTTGTAATTGAAAGTATTTGCTCCTTCAAGTACATGCAATAAATTACAGATCAGTGATAATTAGTGGTTAGATTCATATCAGCATGGCCGCCAAATGAGGCCTATGTGCCTTAAAGAATCTCCGGGAAATCATGACCACTATCCTATGTGCTTCTATTGAATGCTCTTCCCAACCCAACATTCTATTGCGAGGAAATAATCATCTTTGATCATCCTATAATTGGCCAAATTTGTTGCACAATTGCAGCATGGAGCATTCTTATGCACTTGAAGCTTAAGCCAACTTTGCTAGAGTCATTGATTGGAAGATTAGTGGCACAGTATGTTAGGAATCACGGATCTCCATAATAGTATGATATTGTCCAATTTGAGCATAAGCTCTCATGGCTTTCTTTTTTGTTTCTCCAAAAGGTCTCGTACCAATGGAGATATATTTCTTACTTTCAAACCCATGATCATTTCCTAAATTAGTCGATCTGGGACTCCTTTCCAACAATCTTCAACACAGTAAACTTGCTAGAGTCCTTGCATAGAGAATGCCACTAGCAGAGACTTTTTCCTCACTCTATTGATGGATCCAATTGGCTCTTGGTTTAAATAGAAGAGTAGCGGATAAGGGACTCTTTATTGCATAGGATTTTACCTCCATGTTCATTATCTAGGATTCGAGATCTTTTAGTTCTTCTTATCTTAGTTACTTGTTCAACATCTTATATTTATCTGAATTGTTCTAGATAACCTGGACTTTCTTTGAATGCTCTAGAGTACATGTGAATATCAATGTGAGTTGAATTCAAATAACCTGGACTTTCTTTGAATGCTCTAGAGTACATGTGAATATCAATGTGAGTTGAATTCAAATCATTGCTGGTTTGCAGACAGTAATCCTGCCCTTGGGCCACCGATCGAGTTCATATGTCTGGATCGAGAGGAGCCCGCGGTGTGCAAGTACTGTGGCCTGTGCTTTACTCAGGACCATCACCACTGATCATTCCAGCCAGCAACCCTGAACTTGGAAAGCCAATACCCTTCCTCTCCAAACTTGACCTCTGTAATGGTTATACTGCTGCCTGCATAAATAGGAATTTGAGAACTCTTAATTAGGTATAAGATCCTGTACCTCTTGGTAGGGACCTAAAATCAACACATTTTCAATTATAAAGGGAGTTTTCTCATTTGGGTAGCTCCATCTTCCCTCTTAATTATATTCTTCATAATATAGATTCTTAATATTTTTGGGGATTATTGATAGGTGTGATAGTCATTCTTCCCTCTTCAATTAAATTCCTTACCCTTTATGTTGACTCTTAATACTAGTTGATCCTAAGTTCGACATTGTCTCCATAGCCTTGCCGAGTGAATGGAAAGGTGTTTTGAAGGGCACGTTATTAAGATATAAAAATGTCAATGTATGAAGCTTTCTTACCTTCCATATGGAAATAAAGAATTCGGACTTGTTTTTAAAAAATAAAAAACTAAAAATGAATAATAACCAAAAAGAGACCTAATCTATTCCCTTGAAAACCCAGATGGACCCAAATGCTTAATTTAAACAGTATCATTTAAAACGCAAAGCAAATATGAAAGATCGTTGAACTATTTCTATTTGAGCTTTGGATTCATATGTGAGAGACGACATGTCGAATATGCAGAGAATGCGAACGGCAAAAGGTCATAAAATAACATATAGTTATTGACTAATTAATACAATAACCTTCATTTTCTAGCCATTATTTTCCCTAAATTTAGAAAATCATTGCAACTAATTGGAGTTCCAGTGCATTTAACAACACCCTTAATTTAGAGGTTGTTTATTTATGCAAATTTGTTTTATTAAACATAAAATAAATTTATTAGTTTATTATGTATTTTGATAATAATAAAACGAAACATGTCTAACATTTTTATTGACACTTTCACATATATAAACGTATATACCGTCGTCATGCGTATATCGATGCCACAGTGACACAGACGATAAAAGTGTCAATCCACCCTAAGAAGGATAAAAAACTATTATAATATGACACCAATATTCATAATAAATACTTATATTTTAGCATGTTGTTCAAATTTGGAAGAATTCAAATGTTTTAGAGAAGAATGAGTCCAAAACTTAAATTATCAAACCCGACTTATCGAACTGAAACCCTTTATATGTAAATGGACTCGTCGACAATGGTCGGGATGATCGAACATTCAGACAATACTGAGAATGAAAAGAACTAAGATCTACATTATCCAGAACCCAAGATGCTTTCACATTTAATCCCTTTTGAGTTGAATAAGTAACCCACAGTTAATTTGTACACAACATTATCTGAGGTTGAAATCTTCACCTACACGTTCATTATTGCATGTAATTTGTTATAAGTTCGAAATAATACCCTCATGGGCCTTCTACCTGACCTCCAAAACTTCAATGAACAAATGATATATTTTAAATACCCGCAAGTGGTAGGCACGATACCACTTAAATGTAATGAAAACTAACACACAGAAATACAAAATTTCCCTCATCAATGAATCTAAAGTAACTACCAGACAGAAACCAATCAATTTTCTTCCATCTAAGAGTAGTATTAGCGTGTATAGTATCATATTATTATAAATACCTTCAATGTTGCACACTGCCTCCTTCTGTGGCAGCAAGTTTCCTTCTCTGTTGATGTTCTGCAACTTTATAATCTACCACTTCACGATATAGGCTCGGATCGAGCACACATGTCTCGCTACCATAAACAGCAGCTTGTACACTTGCCATCAACTTTGCTATTTCTCTCCCAGAAAATCCTTCAGTTTTTGCAGCTGCTTCGTGTACAATATCATCGGTCAACCCTTTGATCTCGATTGTCTTTTGTTGTCCGTTAAAAATGTTTTGGAGTAAACCAGATTTTCTCAATCCAGCATTTGCTATATATTTTTCCAGATAAAGCTTCAAGAGTTTGAAGCGTTCCTCTTCCCTGGGCAAGGGGAATTCTAGAACTTCATCAATACGATCTCCTACTGCTGAGTCGAGATCACCCGGGCGATTTGTAGCAAGAGCAAGAACAATATCCTTTGACTGGTCACCCGTACGAAAAAGAAGAGCATTAAGTGCACTTCTTTGGGCTTCACTCATATATGTTTTATTTCGCCTACAAATTTAGACAATACTCCACCATTAGTGATTGCAATTTTCTCACCTCAATCACAAAAATTGCAAAGAGAAATTTTTCCATAATACTGATTTCTGTGAAATTATAATATATGACTGAATTTTAGCAAATTTCTAGAACATGAGAAACAATATTTATAGCCTAAGAGTGAAACCTTACAATTGATAAATTATATTTCATTACAAACATGATTAACGAGAAAAGGAAAAGACCGAATAAAGTTGAGCAAGTTTGACTTACTCGCATAAAAATGCATCTGCTTCATCAATGAAAAGCAGTAAACCCTTGCGAGACTTCTTAGCCCAATCAAATAACTGGTGTATCTTAGTAACAGCTTGTGATCCCAGAGGAGCAACATCTCCTCCAGTCATCAATGCATAATCTAGTCCCTATGTGCAAAGAAAAAAACAGTGACTGATAGATTTTGCATAGTTATAAGAAAATAAAAAAGTATAACTCTCATCACATCAGTAAAAAGTAATTGGTAAAACAATGGTCACTAAATTTGGGTAATTAGCCTGAAAATCATCAATTTCACCAGCAGTAGTCTGAGTATATGAGAACCACAGTTCAAATTCAAGAATTCAATGGTTTTTACCACAACTAGGAAATTGAGCACGTTATTTTGAAATATATACTACCAAAAAACCATAAAATTCACTTCACAGGTTTTATTTAGCCCCCACAGTTATAAATTGAATTACAAGAAAATTCATTTAGGAGTGGACAGGCTGCAACTCACCTGCAAGCCCAGAAAATCACTACCCTCTTAGGCGGAACAGCCTGGACAGTTAAAAATCCATGAATTCTTGTTATAGCCAAAATGGTGGATACTCCTCTGGCTATATCAATGAATTCCTAGAATCTTAGGAAGGATGGAAATGCTAAAAAGTTCCTCTCACATGAAGGTCCATTTTAAAAGACCATAGGTTTTTTTCATTATAATATTACCATGATCTTGAAGTTTTTCAACGGCTGACAGAATGAACATTCCTGATAATGCTCAGAAATATTAACACTTGATATTGAATCTAGACTTCCAAACCTTTCAACAATTTAGAAAGAGAAGATATGAAACAAATCTTACAGATTTATGAGCAAGCTCTCTAGCAGCCATTGTCTTTCCTGTTCCAGGAGGGCCGTAGAAAAGCATATTCCGAAATGGAGCCTGATGAGACTTTGTATTTGCAGTTGCATTTGATAGTTGCTCTATCCTCTTTTGAAGTGAAGGGTGTAAAATTACATCACCAAACCCGTTTCCTTTTTTTGAGGAAGGCCCCTTATCTGAACCACGTGACACAGTGCCCATGACACGCGATAACAGCCCCGACCAAGGGTATTTTCCTCGCGATGACTCTCTAATCAGTGATGGCTGCCCTAATATTCTATCCACATAACTCCAAATCACTTTCGCACCTTCTCTACAGTAAGGAAAAGCCATAAGCTCTGCAGTCAGCAAACGGGGATTGAAAATAAATTGATATAGGAGTTCAACGAAATTTATGAAATTTAAACGACCTTTCAGATTGCAAATGGTATAGAACAAACCAGATTAAATTGATGCCCAAGTAGAATTTATGAACACAAAAACAAGAAGATAAAATGATAAAAGCTGTAACAAATAGGCTAAAATATACGGTTCATTATGACTGCCTCACTAGTGTCAAGCAGAAGGAAATAGCCTTGTTTACAAATTTGAGAAGCATAACTGATAGTGGATCGGTTTGTCTCCTATCTCAAACATTTCACAATAACCAGAGAAAAAACAAACACACAGAATGAAAATTGAAACAATCATCCTTCCTAGTAGCATAAAAGATACCTCATGAACAAAGTACAGTTCATCTTCTACAAAATATTCCATAAAGTTACTCAATGACAAGTCACTTCTGAGACAACCATCCACTCCTCTGCCGGGAAAATTATGTACTTATTCGTGATAATTTATTTTATTTTCACCTTTTCATGAAGAAAAACTAAATATTAATTCAATAAATTGACAGAATACAAGAGGTCGCAAAGCTCCAAGAGGCAAAGAACGGACCTCAAGAAAACCCAAAAGAAAAAGGCTAATGCTATACTAAGGCAAAAGATACAATCCCGTTACAAGTATCCCCCTATTTAAAATCAAAAGAAAACTGGCCCTATAGTCATTGTGGTGGAAGCAAAGAGTAAGGCATCATAATGAATATATAACACCGCACCTCCCTCTTCAGCAAAACCCTATCCTCAAAAATATTTCTGCTGTAGATGCCCCAAAGAGTAGCAAACATCTGAATCTGTCAAATAATCTTCCCTCATATTAGGAAAGGATACAAAACAAAGTAAACCTCGAAAAGAAAAATCCATATTCCAGCTTACTTTGAAATCGAAAATCCAAATGTAAAAGAACTGCAGTCTCAAAATCATCATCCCAAAAGGAGCATAGATACCCTTTACATAAATGAAAATACAAATGCAGCCAATGAAGTAGAAAGAAAATTAAATAAACCGATAAGGTTAAGTCAAGCAGAGCAAGCAGATTTCAACTCAACATTTTCATACAAATATAAAGAACCTGTTTCACAAAACCTTTTAGCTTTTGAGAAATACCTTGTCGTGTAAATCCCTGCGGCTAATGCAGTAACTCCACCAACAGCAACTACCAATTTATTTTGATCCGTCAAAATGGCTTTCAAACCTCCTGCAAATGTGAATAATATCAAAATTAGACCAATTCTCTTTAATACCGAACCATATAAATGCTAAAGATTAATATATAACTTAACTTGGCACAACTTATGAATATGGTACCATTTTTCTTAGGGAATTTTATAAAGTTACCAGCCTATTTTAGAATAAATAACAAAATGAAAGATACATATACATCAGTCGGGCCCAACATAAACATCCCAAGCCACTCTGCTGTAAAAGTACACTGTTATTATACAGGAAATTTTTTAATATTAAATCATATTTCCAGAGTGTTCAACTGGTTAGGAAGGCAAGCCATCCCTTTATGATGTAAAAAGACCATCATCTCTCTACTACTCTCTAAAAAAGATTAAAAATAAATAAATAAAAGTAGGGCAAAGAAAACATCTGCCAACCTTTGTCTTCCCAAAAATGTAATTAAATAACCCTGTGGCAGGTTATTCAAGATCTATTAGTCTAGTAAATAGATTAATTTGATACGGTTCTGTTTTCTACGTGGCCTCATTATTGTGTGTTTGAGATTGAACACTGATGATTCAAGGATCACTTTAGAGAATACGTGAAATGGATTGATTGGGAATAGTTAAGAGGTCACTAATTGATCTGAATATCATCAAAAGGAATGCATGTATGATTTTTAATTTATAAGAGGAAAAAAAACATCCGTCTGTTAAGAAATACATAAATAGAAATTTAAGGGGAAAGACTCCTCCATCACATACTTGATACATGCATTATCAATCTAAATTTAATACAGTTAAGTTAATACCTCCAATATGATCAAAAGTAGTATTAATAGCGGCAATCCATTTTTCCCTCTCTGCATTTGCACGATCAACTAACATTCGCCTATTTACCTCTTCAGCAAGCTTTGCCTCATGGGCCCTTCCTTCTGCTTCTGCCATAGCCCTCACTCTGATAGTCTCACGCTCTATCTCAGCCTTCTCCCTCTCTGTTTGTCGTCTTTGGGCTTGAATTTGTTCTTCTGTAGCTCGACGTGCTTGCTCTTGCCGAATTGATGACTCTTCTTGAAGTTTTACAAGCTCTTGATTCCTGGCTCTTTGATGCTCATTTTCTGCCTGTTAACATATCCATAAAAAAATAGCGTGCATATTCAATGCATTTACGCTATCCAAAATTTATAAGTTATCAAGCACCCACCTGCATCCTCTTCCGTGCCAATTCATCCTCGTACCGTGCCATTTGTGACTTAGTCTGTGCTTGATGTTGAGCAAACTTCTTCTGCTCATCGTATATAACCCTTTGTCTTTCCTACGATGCAAACAAGCGAAACAAATAGTTCAGATGTCAAAAAAAACAGTTAATTAATTTAGTACACATATACTTATATATATATATATATATATATATATATATAAATATTTTAACAAATATATGAACATTTGTCATAGGTACATTTTTCTGGAGCAAACAAAGATGGAACTCAATGAACCCATAAAAAAGTGCTTAGTTTTCCAATGACGTCAAACCAATCTATTTAACCTTCTCATCTGAGACAGAAAAAAAAAATTATTGTTATCCTGATACAAGCCTAGAAATTGAAGAATATATAATTGAGAACCTGTTTCAAGACTCGTGACATTTTAAATATGTAAAATTCCAATAATAAATATAAAGTTGAATTTCAATATGAATATAAAGTTGTTTTTCCTTCTATAGAAATTCCAGATTCAAACCTTCACAAAAATATCCATTAATGAAGAATACAAAGTAAATTCAACATGTTCATAGGATACAGAGATGGTATTATTAGAGTAGTTAACTGTAAGGACTTAGTTAAACATACCGTTTCAGCTTGAGCTTGCATTGCTTTGAACTCAGAAGCCTTCGCCTGCAACTCTACTTGTCTTTTCTCTTCTCGCTTCTTCATAAATTCAAAAGTCTACCACAACATGAAGTCAGCATAGAGCTTAACATAAGATTTCAAGGTAACCGAAACTTAACATCATTTCCGTACTGATTTATTCACATTACGATTGAACTACACTTGCATAAGATTTCAATAAAATGGTTATAATTCAGAAGATCTATATTTGCAGTTTTTCGATGTCCCCTCTCTAAACCCTGCTTGTTTCAGCTCTATAGTACAAGCGACTATAGAAAAATAGCATCTAAAAGTCCTCACAAGCAATTAAAAACCGAAGCAAAACAAAACAGTAATAATCTAACTGAAACCTTCTTGGCATGCGAAGAGCTAGTGATCTCTCTGACAGCTTCAGCACCACGTTCCAGCGCCTCCGGATCAAACCCCGACGACGACGTCCTCGGATTATCATTTCGAACCTTGGGGGCAGACGGCTCAGAATTAGCATCAACACCAATCGGAGAACCAGGCGAGGCAGATTGCGCAGCAGGAGAAGCGGAAACGGGGGAGAAATTGAAGGGGGCATCGGCATAAGCAGAGTGATTTTGAGATAAAGAAGCAGAGGCAGCAATGGCGGCAATCAAACTCATTGCATATGTTGTCTTCGCCATTTTGCTGCAAAATCCTCGGCAAATCAAACACCAAATCTGAAACCTAGAGCTCGGCTCGAGGTTCGTTTTGGTGACTGATGAGAGCTTAGGAATTATAGGGTTTAAAAGAGGTTTTACGAAGAAGGCTTTACCCTCTCCTCCTAAGCCTTAAAAGACAGACCTTGTTCCAACTTGGGCCCAGCAACGTGGCATAAAAAAAAAAATTATATTACTTAAGAGTGGGTGTGGAATTTTTTATTATTATTTATTATTATTATTATTATTAATAAAGTAGCTACTCAAAAAAATAAAAAAATAAATAATATTTTTAGCATTGTGGGCTGGGCTTATTTGGGCCGAAAATGTGGGAGCCTAACAAAAAGATGGAGAAATTTGTAAGATAAGTTTAAGAATTTTTAATGTTTTTCGAGCTCTAACAAAAAGAAAAAATAATAATAATAAAGAAATTTACTTCTTTTATAGAGTTTTCACGTAACAATTCATTCCCGTGCATGTCTCTACAATATAGTCAAGTTACTTACTCCTTGTTTCTAAGAATGAAGACTACATCCATGGACCACTACGAGTTTTTCCAACATGTTTTATCCTCATTCACATGCATCAAAGAATTGCTTCAACAAAAACACGCTTAATTATGAAGTTTTTATAATTGAGTCACTGAAAAGAAATGTGGGTGCACCTTGTTGGTATAGGTAATAGCTTTCATTTCCATTATTCGAATGTAGTCTCGATTCATTTATGTATCATTGTTTCACTTGAATGTCACATTTTATTAACGAATGAGTGGTACTATTGCAAGGAGGCGCTTAATCTTGAAAGATAGTTGTGTTATTTAATCATAAACAATACAGTGTGATACGGTCTATTTTAGAGCCGTAAGATTAAATTAAACTAATAAATATTTTTTGAAGCAATCTTAAAAGAAAATATGATTTCATATTCAACTTTAGTTATACACTATTAAAAGATAAATAAAAAATATAATAAAATAAAGAAATAAAAATACAACTGAAAAAAAAATATAAATTAGGCGTCACTTAATGATTATTGTCTAATAATTTTTAGGTTCGATCTAAATGGAAAAATATCATTCTTTTATGTCTACTTTATACTGTAGTGACTTATGTGATAAAGAAATTTATGATTTTTGAAAATTAAAAGTTTGAATTAATAATATTAAAAACATGAATTAAATTAAAATTAAACATAAACTAATTATTATATAGTCTAAACGCAACCGTTTGTTTGGGTTTTGGCTCTATCTACACATATGGCTCTAGGGAAGCCGCTTCACTCGTCAACTGTTTGTTCTTAGTCGTTATCTTCATGTGATCGATTGTGTTCTCTACTACTGGATTCATCGTTGTTTGCCTTCATCTCTTTGTCGATCGTCCATGACCCTTTATCGTCAGGAGCAGCACCAAGGATCAACTAGATGTAAGTTCGATTTTCATCGTGTCTTTTGTCATTCTTGATCGTAGGTATCGTTGGAGGGGTATCGTCATCGTTCCTTGTCAAAGTGAGAAGTTTCAACCAAGGAAGCATGTCGTCGTAGCTAGGGTTACACACATGAACGAAGGAAGCAGTAAGGGTGAAGAAATGGTTCAATGTTGGTGCATGGCTAGTTAGTGTTTCAGATCTAGTTTAGTTAGTTCTTGATCGGTTCAACCGATTCTTTATTAGTTTGGTTAGTTTCTCACCGGTTCGATTAGTGTTTTAATGAGATGGGGCGTAAAGTAGGATTAGTCACATTTTAATTTTTGAAATTCATACTTTACAATAAAAGTTACCAATTAAGTTTATTTTCATATAGTAATAATATATAATATTGAAAAATACTAATAATTATGAATAAATACTAATATATAATATTTAAATTTAGAAATTTTCATGTGAGATAGGGACTGGTGCATGTGAATAGTTAATGGTCTATTCATTTAATTTATTTAGCTTTTTTTTTTTAATGAAAATTTGTCTTTAGTCCCTTTTCCCTATTTATTTTCGTCCAAAATTTAATAAAGTAATTTTTATTTTTAAATATAATTTTAATTGTAAAATATCTTAATAAATCTAATAATATTTCATAAACAATAAATTAGTTTTGACAATGTGAAATTGGGGCCGAGATTGCCCGTCCCAATTTCTAATCCTACTCCACTAAATAAATATTTTTGGCTATTTTGTTTTTTAGAAATGTACAATCAATGTCCTAAGCTTATTATGACACACAAACATCTAGGTACCGCTCCACCATACTCGCCTCATGTCCTAAAGTCGCCCTAGACCTCCCGATGAGTAGTGTAACATGATCTAAGGCTTTTTCTACTAAGGTAGAATGTCCTGCCCATGTTTCCTTGCAGGATGTCATGAGACTATAGTGCAGGGTGTCACAATCGCACTCTTAGTGGCAGCAGACTTGCGATTGTGCGGCACTCACTTTCCAACGACAAGTGAGCTAAGCCAATATGTTCTTGCGTCGCCTATGGCCAGGCGATGTATGCTCGAGCCTCTGGCCTCGGTTTAAGAAGAAGGTTTTAGAAAACGAGGGCAGAGAAAGATTTTTAGAAAGAGAGATTTTTGAAAGAGACGTTATATAAGCAAGCAAGAGAGTAACAACAACGGCTCACAGTATATAACCTTGGGTAGGGAGAAGTTGACAACTAGTCATATCCCCCTATAGTACATTCTGAGGCATTTCATGTCTAGCAGGCCTAGACATGATTTTTCCGAAACGTCATACTCCCTAGAAATACAAAAGTAAAATGCTAGAATATGGAAAGACATAAAGGGCTTGGCTTGTCATGGGCATGCGGCCATGGGCAACATGCCTTGGACAAGCATGACCATGACATCCTCCCCCACCTAATTGGTTGACGTCTCTGTCAACCGGCTATTTTCATACCTGGCAATGTGGGTGGCGGCGGAGTTCAGATCTTCGGCGCGTTCCCAGCTGGTTTCTTCTGTAGGAAGGTTTTTCCATTTGACCAGGAATTCACGAATCGTCCTTACTGGTCTTCCTATTTTCCTAACCCTGTCGGTTAGGATCTCCTCGATCTCTTTGGTTTCTCTTTGTTTCAGATCGATGCTCGGTCTAGTAACTACGTTTCGCTTGTCGTCGTCCGGGTCAGGGTGATAGGGTTTCAAGTTGCTCACATGAATTACTGGGTGAATTTTCATCCATGTGGGTAGCGCAACTCTGTAGGAAGTAGCCCCGATCTTTTTAAGGACTTCAACCGGGCCCTCATATTTTCGAACTAGTCTTTGGTCCTTGCGGCTGCGGAACCTGATCTGTTCTGGTCTCAACTTGATGAGGACTTGGTCTCCTGCTCGGAATTGAAGTGGGCGACGCTTCCTGTCTGCCCACTTTTTCATATGTCTAGAAGCTTTCTCTAGATATGCCCGGGCAATATCTGTTGTCTGCTTCCATTCGTTGGTGAAGTTTTGAGCTTGGGGGTTCTTTCCTGCGTAAGGATGATCAATAATGTGGGGTAAGGCCGGTTGTCGTCCACTTACAATTTCGAAGGGGCTCTTCCCCGTAGACGAACTCGTTTGACAGTTGAAGCAGAATTGGGCGACATCCAGTAATTGTATCCAGTTCTTTTGACGTGCGTCGACGAAGTGACGTAAGTATTCTTCGAGCAAGCAATTGAACCGTTCTGTTTGTCCATCGGTTTGAGGGTGATAGCTTGAGGAGATGTTTAAAGTCGTTCCCAAGAAGGCGAACAACTCAGTCCAGAATGTGCCGATGAATCTGCCATCTCTATCGCTGATGATGCTCAATGGAATGCCCCATAACTTCACAATGTGTTTGAAAAATAGTTGGGCTGTTAGTTTGGCCGAGCATAATTTGGGGGTGGGAACGAACGTCGCATATTTAGAGAATCGGTCTATGATAACCAAGATGGCGTCGTATTCCCCGACTTTTGGGAGGTGTGTTATGAAGTCCAAGGACACACTTTCCCAAGGTCTGGTTGGCACGGGTAGCGGTTCCAGGAGTCCCGAGACTTTTGCTTTCTCAACTTTGTCCTGTTGACAGATGAGGCACGTCTTGGTGTATTGCATGATGTCGTCTCGCATATTTGGCCAGAAGTACCCCTTTTTTATCAAGGCGTGTGTTCGTTGCCACCCAGGGTGTCCGGCCCATAAAGTGTCGTGACATTCTTGAATGAGCTTCTTTCTCAGTTCTCCAGTTCTTGGAACGTATAACCTATTCCCCTTTGTCATCAGAAGGTCTCCCTCAATCCAAAACTGTCGTGTCTTCCCAGCTTTGGCTAGTTCAACGACAGCCTTAGCCGATGGGTCTTTATGCAGGTGTTCTTTGATGATGTCGCGCATCGATCGATCCATCGACCTTACTGGAATGAATGTGGGCTAACATGCACAGGGCCGCATGTTCGCCCTTCCGACTCAGCGCGTCGGCTGCTTGGTTACTCTTTCCTGCTTTGTGTTCGAATTTGAAGTCGAATTCAGCCAACGACTCCTGCCACCTAGCTTGTTTTGCCGTCAATTTTGGTTGATCGAAGAAGTGGCAGATGGCGCTGTTATCCGTCTTCACTACGAATTGTGATCCCAAGAGATACTGTCTCCAGACCCGTAGGCAATGGACCACTGCTAGCATTTCTTTTTCGGAGACAGTGTATCTCCTTTCTGCATCGTTGAGCTTTCGACTTTCGTAGGCGATGGGGTGACCCTCTTGAATAAGGATCCCGCCTAGGGCAAAGTCGGAAGCATCCGTCTCAATTTCAAATGGCTTAGTGACATCCACTAACCCGAGGACAGGACCCCTCGTCATGGTTGCCTTCAGGTCTTCAAAGGCCATTTTACATTCACTTGCCCACGACCAAGGGTGGTCTTTCTTTAGGAGTTCTGTTAATGGGGCAGCTCGTCGTGAAAACCCTTCGACGAACCGCCTGTAGTAGTTTGCCAATCCTAGAAAGGATCGCACATCGGACACGGAAGTGGGTACTTTCCACTCTTGGATAGCTTTTATCTTATCGCTATCCATACCAATCTGGCCACAGCTGATGACATGTCCGAGGAAGTTGATGCATGTTTGTGCGAAGGCACACTTTTCTTTCTTGACATACAACTGGTTCTGCCGCAGCTTATCGAACACCAGCTTCAAGTGCATCTTGTGTTCCTCCAGGGTTGTGCTGTATACAACTATGTCGTCGAGGTATACTACGACGAACTGGTCCAAGTATTCGTGGAAAACCTGGTTCATCAGTGTGCAAAACGTAGCTGGGGCGTTTGTCAAACCAAAGGGCATTACCAGGAACTCAAAGGCCCCATATCTTGTTACGCACGTCGTCTTGGACTCGTCTCCTTCGGCGATACGTACTTGGTAGTATCCTTATCGTAAGTCCAACTTCGTGAAGTATTTGGCTCCGTGAAGTTGGTCAAACAAGTCGGATATTATCGGCAGGGGGTATTTATTGCGTACTGTCACCTTGTTTAAGGCTCTATAGTCTATGCACAGACGCAACGACCCATCCTTCTTCTTCTGAAATAGTACGGGGGCTCCGTAAGGTGCCTTTGCCGGGCGGACAAATCCTGCCGCTAACAACTCATCTAGTTGTTTCCTCAACTCGGCTAGTTCGGGGGGAGCCATCCGATACGCATTTTTCGCTGGGGGTTTAACCCCGGGGAGGAGTTCAATTTCGTGATCAATGCCTCGACGGGGTGGTAACGTCTGCGGTAAGCTCTCTGGCATTATGTCGGCATAACTGTCCAGTACATCCTTGATTTCGTTTGGAATAGCTTCCTCAGTGGTCGTTTCTTCAGTCAGGGGTATAGCCATAAATGTAGGTTCCTCTCGTGCGAGTCCCCTCTTCAATTGCATGGCCGAGATCATTCTGAGACTACCTGGTTGCTTAATGCTTGCAGGTATTACTGTGGGATTGTGGCCGGCGATCACCAAGCATTTTGCTAGTGGCATTGGGATAACTTTGTATTCTAAGAGGAAGTCCATCCCAAGTACTACGTCAAAGTCGTCCATGCGAACTACGACAAGATCCATCTCTCCCGTCCAGGCCCCTAACTTGAGGGGGACTCTTTTGGAGACTCCCACGATAGGCAAAGCCTCGGAATTGACAGCTTTCATTTTTCCGGGGTCCTTTTCTATGGTGAGTCCCAATCTTTGTGCTTCTTGGTCAGCGATGAAGTTGTGGGTTGCACCTGAGTCGATTAGGGTGCTCCTGCTTGGTCGGGAGTTAATCGTCGCATCTACAAACATGAGCCCTTTCTCTATTATGTCTTTTGGGTCGACTTTTCGTTGGAGGGCTGACAAGAATTTCAGAGCGCCCATTCGGGGGTTGTCCTGATCTTCCTTCCCTTTCTGACGTAGTCTCGACTCGACCCCCGCGTCGTTGCTCTCTTGGATGGACACTTGGAGTGCACTAAGAGAGGCTCGATGAGGGCAGTAAGACAGTTTGTGGGGGCCTTTACACAGCAGGCATTGTAAAGGTGCCGTCGGGTAACTCTTTTGAGGGTAGGGTCCTCGAGATGTTCCCGCTTGGTTGTTTTGTGGGATCTATCTATCCACCCACTTGGTCTGTCGTTACTTCCATTTGGCCTATTGGGGCCTTCACTCCGATGGCCTGGCGGTCTATATGTCCTACCCCCAGTGTTTGGGGTCGGCGTTGTTTTTCTTTGGAAACTCGATTCATTCCCAAAGTCTAGAAGTCTCTCGGCACTGGCGATTGCGGTAGCTAGGTCCTGAACCTTTTTCTCGTGTATCTTTGTTTTGGCCCACGGTTGTAACCCATTTATGAAGAAAAACACTTTATCTTTCTCTGACGTGCCCCTGATATCCAGCATCAGGGTCGAGAACTGTCTGACATAGTCCCTTATGCTTCCAGTTTGCTTTAGGGCTATCAGCTTTTCCATTGCTATGTGCTCTACATTTTCGGGGAAGAACTGGTCCCTCAACTCTCTCTTGAGGTCTTCCCACGAGTTGATGGTGCATAGTCCATTATCGATGTCTTGCACCTTCGTACGCCACCAAAGTTTCGCATCGTCGATGAGATACGTTGAGGCCACAGTCACTTTTACGTCGTCGGTACAAGCCGTGGTGGCTTTGAAGTACTGTTCGACATCAAAGATGAAGTTCTCCAACTCTTTGGCGTCCTGATTCCCTTTGAAGGGTCTGGGGTCTGGGAACTTCAGTTTGTTGGATCCTGAATGAGTTTGTCCCGTCGCGACGCTGTCTACGAGTTTCATGGTCACCCCAATTCGGGTGTTTATGTCGGCCATCTTTTCATGGATGGTGTCGATCGTCGTTCTGAACTCGTCTGCTAATCCGTTAAACAGACTCATCATAGTATTTTGTAGCACCTCGTACTCTTCGCCACGTCCCTCCTTGTGTGCGACAGAGCTATCAGGGCTACCGGTAGGTCTCGAGCTGCTTGTAGGAGCAGCTCTTTCTTCGAGCGAGGACACTCGAAATATTAGTTCTGTGATTGGCAACCCATCCAGGCGGTTGCCCATTGCGTCGATTTCGACGACTTTCTCACTCAATTCTGTCATCCGTGCTTCCAGGAAGCGTACGGTGTCAGGGACTTCTTTGAGGAACAGCATTTCCTCCTCTATTAGGGTCAGTCGGTCGGCTTGTGATTTCGGTGTCGACTTTGTCGTCGACATGCTTTCGATCTTTTTTTCTATTTCGCGGTGCTAACAAAGCTCTGATACCACTTGTCACAATCGCACTCTTAGTGGCAGCGGACTTGCGATTGTGCGGCACTCACTTTCCAACGACAAGTGAGCTAAGCCAATATGTTCTTGCGTCGCCTATGGCCAGGCGACGTATGCTCGAGCCTCTGGCCTCGGTTTAAGAAGAAGGTTTTAGAAAACGAGGGCAGAGAGAGATTTTTAGAAAGAGAGATTTTTGAAAGAGACGTTATATAAGCAAGCAAGAGAGTAACAACAACGGCTCACAGTATATAACCTTGGGTAGGGAGAAGTTGACAACTAGTCATATCCCCCTATAGTACATTCTGAGGCATTTCATGTCTAGCAGGCCTAGACATGATTTTTCCGAAACGTCATACTCCCTAGAAATACAAAAGTAAAATGCTAGAATATGGAAAGACATAAAGGGCTTGGCTTGTCATGGGCATGCGGCCATGGGCAACATGCCTTGGACAAGCATGACCATGACACAGGGGACGCATGAAACCCTAAACATAGGTATCTAAACTGTACCGTAAAGAAAGCATGAAGCCATACGTATAGGTATCACGACTCAGATTATGTCCCGAGAAAGCCTTAAACCTCGGACATAGGACTATATTGCAGTGGGATGCATAAAACTTTAGACATAGTATCATGATTAGGTCCGAACTAGTACTGTGTAGGGTGAAAGTGAACAACCCGTTAGGATCTACTCTCCTTAAACACATCCTAAAATGGGAGACCACACATGACACAAGTACTTACCAAGATCTCAAAACTCGGAATTAAGAACTCAAAACTCAGTATTGATAACTTAAAATTAAGAAACTAGATCTTAGAACCAAGGTTCTCAGAACATAACTTATGATCACGTTTATGGTTGGATTTAGAGTGTGATACCTTAGCATATGTCATGAATATGATTCAGAGTCGGTAAGTATTTTATACTCTAGTTTTTCATGTTTTTCAGGTGATAACTAGATGCCAGTCGGAGATGAGAACGGTCTTGGAGCAAGAGCCATAGAAGTACAACCTAGGTCCAAAAGCATCCGCTAGTCTTGTGTTTTTTTGGTTGTACATACTTTTTTTAGGTGATTACTAGATGCTAGTCTAAGATTGGGACGGTCTTAGAGCGAAAGCCATAGAGGGATAGAGGGACAACCTAGGTCCAAAAGCACCCGCCATTCTTGTGTCTTTTTAGTTATATCATATTTTTTTCAAGTGATGACTAGATGCTAGTCTGAGATGAGGACAGTCTTAGAAAGAGCCATTGGGACAACCTAGTTCTAAAAGCATATGTCAGTCTTGTGTCTTTTTGGTCGTATCATATTTTGTTATCGTTTATTTTTTATTTTAATTAAACTCAAATTATATTTTGTAAAATGTAAATTTGTAGGTATATAATTTGGTGATTGTTTTCTCTTGCATTATCATCCACCCAAAATTTGTAACTATCTCAGAATAAATGAAACTTGATTCGTCTTTAATATGTTATGTATTGCAACATCTTGTGATAATTCGAACAACATTTCCTTCACATCTTCTTTACAGTTTATATTACATGATTTATGTCTTGGTTCATATCATTGAGTCTCTGGATTTAAAAATGAAAAATTGTACCGCCTATTTTTACTTCTTCGAGGCTATCTACATTATGAACCGTGCTTCGGGTAGCTCGAAAATCAGGTCATGACAATCTGAGTTATGAACACTGTCATCTAGTCTTGGAGTGCGATTATCTTGATAGTGGAGTTGTGACTTCAAGTCGGTGTCTTCTAAGGCTTCCGAGCCTTCGTATTCACGATGATCACTAAGGCAATTGCATTAGTGTAATGGTGATCTCTTTCGCTTTCCCTACCATCTTTAGAATTGTGTTCTCGTGCCATGTTGTATATATTGATGTGTGAATCAAGTCAACTAGGCCTAAGGTGTTTGGGTACACTATTTCGAGGCCTAAAGTGACGTGGATCATTTGCACAAGTTGAATATTTAGCATCGATATGGTATTGTGTCCAATGTCCTTTAGTGCTTAAGTCAATGTCGTGTTCAAAGTAGAATATAACGAGTTTAGATATACTTTATACCTTTTTTCGGAAAGCATATTCTTATATTTATAGTGTTTAACTGCTCTAATCATGGTGTCAAAGCTACATATAATGTCTTTCTTCTTTCGGTAGTCAGACTATACTAACCCTATTTTTGCTTTTAAAAAATAAGACCGTCACTACTAGCATGCTCCATCGTGACCTTATTCCATAGCCTCTTTAACTAAGGTCATCATTCGTACATGGGTTCTTGCCTTTACTTGAAAAACTATTAGACATAGGATAAATATTTAAAAATAATAAGTAAATGACTCCACTATTTGGGATAAAAAATGCAACTACATGCAACATGGTTTATGGTAGGACCTACTTTTCATGACCGCTTCTTAAGATCTAGTTTATTTTTTTAGGTAGAGTAGAATGTATAGTATTTTTCTACACATGATTCACGCATGAACCTACTAGGCAGATCAGTAGCGTACTCACTTTCGCTACCGAAACCGACCAAAAGGAAAGGAACATGTAGTGTATGTGTTCGTCCGTGACATAGTGGAGAAGTAATACAGGCTCATGTGACATACGATATGCATGAGGTCCCACATTGAATATCATGATTCAATGAAGTGATGCACATAATACTTTCATGCTTATCGTGATATAAATTTCTTCTGAAATGTGTATACATATTCACGGTATTTCATTCATGTTTATCATACATGGTAAATCATGGAATCTCACCGAGCATAAACATGATCATATTAGACGTAACAAATCACGTAATCAAATAATATCTAAGATAATCCTTCATTGTATAAATAAATGATTACAACAAAAAGTAAAAAAAAAAACATATATTCTTTAATTGGGCTCCAATAAATAGGTAGTCATTGAAAGAAATTATTTGCAAAAATACCCCTGGAATCTCAAATATTGTAGGTCGACAGTCCTTTGTGAGTAAAAAGAGAAGGCATGGCGCATGGTAACAGCTACATGGCATGGTTGCTAAATTCAAGAAATGTGTGGTCCAAATGCATACGGAATTCGGGGGCCCATTAATCTCTAACCCTTAAAAAAAAAAAAAAATTCTATTAGGATTTTTATTGAAATAAATTTCATTTTAAACATTGATGTAACAAATTGATTATGTGACACCCGAGTAATAGAGAGGTACATGAATGAACCGAGATAACATCTGAGTAAGAGAGATTCTCAGTATAGGATGACTAAGAAACGCTTAAAAGAATTGAAAGTCACTCCCTATACCCACATGATGCACGTTTCTTCTTAGTAGCTCAATAAAAAAAAATTCATATTTAAGCGTAGTTTGCTTTGAACAATTTTACATTGAGTGACCTCTTGGAAATTTCTGTACGATACATGTGAGTGAAGACAAAATATACTGGAATGATTCATATGGTTTGTAAGGATTTTCATCCTTCAAGTAAGGGTATTTTGAAATTTTTTTTTAAAGTATTTATAAAACTTTTAAAAATTCAAAAATACATTTAAAATAAAGTATTAACGGTCTCCATTTGAACCGAACGATAAAAGGGGTTTTTTTTAGAATAAAGTATAAAATTGAGGGGGTTTTGAATAAATTAACGAAAATAATAATCCATAAGATTGGGGGGGAAAAGGAAAAGGTAGAAAGCCCAAAAAGTGAAAAGTTCGAGGGGGGGGGGGTCCTTTGTGGTAGAGAATTAATGGGCGGGGCCCAGATTCGAATGTCACCTGCATTCCGGCAAGAAGGCGGGCCGTAGGAAAAAACCGGCAGTAGCAGGTAGCAGGTAGCAGGTAGCAGGTAACAGGTAACAGGTAACCGGTTGGGCCTAAAAAGAGGGCCCGGTTGTATGGACCAGCCCATCACGTGTTGTTGCTGTCAGCTATAGAGGTAGCAGTGGGTGGGTGAGGGGACAAATTAATTATTAAAATATAACCCTTCCACCCAATTTTAAATCACTTTTTTATTTTATTTTATAAATATTTATTTATTTATTTCACAAATATCCCCACCACACATACAATGAGATAAAGCCCTAGAAAGGTTTAAAGAAATTAGGGTTTCTCGAAAAAGTCAAAGTCACCGTAAAATATCGATAAGGGTGGTTCGGCTTTGATTCGTTCGGAATGAATCATACCGAGCATCTCGATTTTTAAGGTTGTGTTGATTTGGTCTCTGTATTTTAAAATGTTTATGATAGTCTCTTAATTTTTTTCAAATTTTATATCGGACAGATTTGTGTTCTTCACTCCCTTAGTGTAATGTTACACAACATATGGATTTCGCTTCCGTTTAGAAGTTTGACGGACATAATGTGAAACTGAGAGAGTCTAGTAAATACAAAATCGAAAATTTAATGGTTTATTAAAATTTAAATAGACTAAATAGATAAAAACTTAAAAGTTTTGGTATTTATTATAATGTATTAATTAAATATAAATAATCAAACCTATAATTTAACCTATTTTTTCTTCTTGATAACGGTCTCGGAGCTCGACGATCGGGCCAGAGTTTGGCCAAACATTTACCTGTTGAAGCTTTGGAGAGCTAGAAACCCAAAACTCGTCATTTTAAGGCTTCGTCTCGACGTTTTTTTTTACTAGAGTTCGTCTAAACTTGGACCTATTGAATGTTTAGAGGGTTATAAACCCAAAGTTTATCCTTTCTAGACTT
This sequence comes from Cucurbita ficifolia, assembly GCA_033971965.1. Classification (NCBI taxonomy): domain Eukaryota; kingdom Viridiplantae; phylum Streptophyta; class Magnoliopsida; order Cucurbitales; family Cucurbitaceae; genus Cucurbita; species Cucurbita ficifolia. The sequence continues at coordinate 2,616,939 of CM066963.1, forward strand.
CGTCTCAATGTTTGTGCCAAAGTTCGTCGAAACCCAGACTTGTTAGAGCCCCATTAGTGCTGGGAGTTGAAAGTTCGTCTTTTCTAGAGTCTGTCTTGATGTTCGAACAAGCTTCGTTTGAATCATCGAGAAGAACTCTTCAAATGACGAACTTCAGGTTTCTAAGCCTCAATAGCTCTAACAGATCAAAGTTTGGATTGAACGTTGAGACATGGTGTAGTTACTCTACCAATGTTAAGTTTTCAAATGATCAATTGGCGTGTAGTTCAAAACAACAAAACAGTAAAAAAACCGTTCTTTTGAAGAATCTTCTGCATTTATTGTGATTTAACTTTTACTTTAAAATCATATTTTGAAATCTTTTCTCACTTTATTTCGAAAGGACATATATTTATTATTAAGAGCGCTTTGAATAGTGGAACTGAATGACGAATACTCAAAATTGAAAGAAAAAATCTCGTGGGACCTAAATTAAATCATCGGTCTTTCTAGTTTAGCTAGAAAAGGGAAGACGTAGGAAGTTACTATTGCAGACACCAACCAAGGATAAAAATTTAAGAGGCTTGAATGTTTTAAACCACTCGTAGGCCTAAAGTTTTTCTATTTCATCTATGTGGGCAATCTCTAGAAATAAGAAATCTCACAAATTCTCTCGAAACAACTACATTCCTACCTATCCAAAAGGTAGCACGTGTATGAATTACGTGTTACAGACACTTCGAGTCGTTCATGACACATAAGACATGAGAAAAGCCAACTAAAAAAAGTCGTGTTTAGTAGGACTATTAGCTCAGTGATAGAGTATCCCTAACAATTATGTCGTGGTGCCTGAGCTGTGAAGACTCTCAACCATATGGATAGTACAATAAAAAGATTGTTTGCAAAAAAAAAAAAAAAAACATGAAGTAAGGTCGGGAGAAAAGATTAATAAATTATAAGATTAATCACGAATCTTAAAGTCGTCTTTATTATGTCGCTCTACCTCTGAACTTTACCTAAAGTATACTAAAAAATGGAATTCTCATCTCGTCGAGATTGCCCTACGCTACACCTATATCTCCAGTTGGCAAGCTATCTGCCCCTACTCTTGAAAAGCACAGGCTACCCTGATGACCGACACTCCACTTCGGGCTTTTGATCTTGGTCGAAATCTCTTTTTTTTTAATTCTTTTATATCAATCCAAACATTTCTATCCAAAAGACAAATAGGTTATATCATTTTAGGGTGGATCCGCAAATTATTGGGCTCAAAAGATGGTTATCGATTCAAGGACGCATGGTGCTCCTGCGCAGGACAATACTTGAGTATTAATTCAATCCTTGGACGATATACTTCTATCGTTAGTTTCCCGAAACTTAACAATGGGTACTAACACTTAGTTTTCTACCATTACTTTTTCATGGAATATATGTTTTATATTAAAAAATATATATATCTAAGAAACAAATTAAAAGTAGAAGAAACATGAAGAATATAACTTACGTTTTCTAAATTCAATATGTTTTTTAAGAATATAAACAGATACATAAAAATTCTAAATTAGGTTAAAGTGTCGTAAATCTGAATATTTTCATCGATATCGTACGGTTCAAAATGGTAGAAATTGATATGTAAAATAGTGTCATAGGCAATGGCTTTACATATCATAAAGTCGATAAAGATTTAGAGTTTAGATTTGAAGAAGATACTTTGCTATCACTTGGAGAATAAATGTCTCTCTTTCTCCACTTTTATTGTTTTTTTCTTCTCTTTTCCTTAGATGGGAAAGGACAATGAAGAACACTATGCAACAATTTCTTTAAATGTTCTTCAAGTTTGTTCTAACTTTGGGAAACTTTTTTTTTAAAGAAAAAAAAAACGAGCGAGATCTAGCAGCTACTAACACATGAATTTGTTATAAATTTTGATGGGTTTGCGAGATCTTAACAGGTTGATCATTTTAAGAAACAGTGTCAGGTGGTGATAGATGAACGATAAGAAACAAATGGAATTAGTTATTAAACTGTTGCAAAAAATTAAGAAGTCGATAACAATTTTCTTCTCTGCCAAGAATCTTAGCTCGTTAGTCCACTTACTTAAGTGAGTTTCTACGAAGCCACTCAACTTGATTTAAATGATGACTCGACTTTGAAAGTGTTGGGACTAGTTACCTCAAAGGGTGTTATGATCGCACAACAACACACGTCCAATCCAATGAACACAAAGATCAGAAGAGAGAAAATTCAAGGAGGAATATTGACTAAAAGTTTTACTGATGAAAGTACATTCGATAGAACTACCTAATATTAGGTATATATGGTTTCAGTTTTTAACACCTACTAAATATTTTACCCTATATACCCGATCTTTTACTATAAATAGTCATCAGGCTCTCTATCACAACAAATCACAACAAAGGGTATCGAGAAGTTACCTCAAAACATCAATTTTTTTGACGTTTGACACAAAAAACATACATGATTAGCTAATGTGATTTGTATAAGAAAAATACGATGTAACGGGTTGATTGATCTTTAAGGGGCAAGTTCAAAGGGTTAAAAAACATCTCGATAAAGTATAGAGATAGTTACTAATAATAGCTAAATAACGACTATGCTGATGTGCACATCACACACACAAGAATCTAGCCACGTATATAGTGTCCTTGGAATAAGTGGAAGAATCTACGATAAAGATGATTGGATGAGTAAATGAATTAAATTAAGCACATAACGCACATACTTCTTTGGTCGAAGGTCTTCGAACCCAAAATAAGAAATAGATCCTAACATGCTCAAACAAAAGAACGAAGATACGTCAAGGTACAATGAATTCTATCGATCGATGTCAAAATCTATCATCGGTCGCTAGCTAACATGAAAAATAACAAGAATTTTTTTTTGAGATATTCAACTTAATCCATGTAACTAGCTGTTTCATTGATGATGAAACTTTTGGACAGATAAAAAACTATTCGATAGATGAATTATTGTCGAGATTAAACTCTAACAAAAAAAAAAAAGTTTTAAGATAAAGTGAGTCTTCTAGGAATAAGTGTCGTGGGTGGAAAAGAATCTACTTTTTGTCAATAAAAGGCGGGTAGAGTACCTAGTCCAAATCGTAGAGAGCATCTATGTTACAAACAATGACATGATGAATAGAGTTCAGTAGGGAGACATGCTACCATGTAGGGAATTAAAGGGTTTTTTCATGTTGGACATGATTCAACGAAGGCGTGCATTAATGATTGTTTAACTGAATTATTTTGAACTGACATGAGCTACGACCAAACGCATGTCGTTGAGTTGACATTGACAACCGTTCAATTTGGAATACGAGTGTAGAAATGTGTTGAGTGGACATAAATTTTTTGTCCATATAGAGTCTACAAGTGAAAGTCAACTCTCGAGACTACATTCGTAGGTATTGATGTTGCATCGTACAAACCTGTTCCAATTTGATTCGAAAACGTTTTTTAAAATCATATGGGAATAAAAAAAGAACAGCCATGATTGGGAACAATGATGGGTATGAGATTAATTAGGAAGCTCCGTTTGATTAATTAACGAAACACCCATTATAATCAAGATCATGAAAAGCAAAAAAGGCGTAATCTTTTAAAGCCCCCAAATTCCCAAATACTCAAAATTAAAAATGAGACCAAAATTGGGGTTCTTCGGTTCCTCCACAGATACAGATACTGCCCCCTCTTTACCCACACAGACCATCGGGCACTAAAAACACACACTACAGAGAGTGACAGTGAGAGCAATCCAGATGGTGGAGACAGAGGCTGATATATGTCCCATGATTTTCTTCTCTGTCTTAGACTATGTTTGAGGTTTTCTTGGTGTTTTTTAGCCAAAGGGGTTCTTCTGGGTTTTGAGGAGGATTAGTTGCAGAGAAGTGGTGGTGGGTCGGCGGCGGCGGCGGCGGAGGAGCAGACGGGTTATTATGAATAGCAGTGGGTGTGGCGGTGAGGATGGGAGTAGGACAGTAGTTGTAGGGGGAACAGCGGCAGCAGCAGCAGGCAGTGGCATGATGGGGATGAATAATAGGTCACCTTTCACAGTGTTACAGTGGCAGGAGCTGGAGCATCAGGCTCTGATCTTCAAATACATGATGGCAGGTCTGCCTGTGCCACCTGACCTTGTACTCCCTATTCAGAAGAGCTTCGAGTCCATTTCTCATAGGTTCTTCCATCATCCCACCAGTAATCTTTCCTTAACCCTCTCTTTCTTTCTCTGATTCTTGTCAGTTTGATTGGTTTTCTGTTTGTGTTTTATTGGATTTTGAGGATCTTGTTCTTCCCCTTCACTAATGGGTTTGTTTGGATGCCTGAATCCTGCCTTTTTTAGCCTCCCCTTGCTTCAAACACTTCAATATCTTGTGTTTCCGCACCCCTTTTGTTCATTTTTTATATTGATATGTATCCTAAAAGCTTTGAATCTGTGAGTTTGGGTAAGAAATGATGCCATTTTGAGATGAATGAATATGGGATTCGTTGTTTTGTTCTTCTCTTAGAGATAAACATTAGCCATAGAACCCTTCATTACCTTCATTATGGGATCTAATAGCATAATCAAGCCCCAAATCCTTAGTTTAGAATCAATATCTTTGTTCTTTAGCAGCTTCATTTTGTGTAAAGAAAGCCAAGAACATGTTGATATGGTAGATTTGTGAGGTTTGATGGGCAATTTGTGCAGTGGCTTATTGTTCATTCTACGGGAAGAAGGTGGACCCAGAGCCTGGAAGATGCAGGAGGACTGATGGCAAGAAATGGAGGTGTTCCAAAGATGCATACCCCGACTCCAAGTATTGTGAGCGCCATATGCACCGTGGCCGCAACCGTTCAAGAAAGCCTGTGGAATCTCAAACAATGACACAATCTTCGTCCACCGTGACATCTCATACCGCTATCGGAAGCAGCAGCAGCAGCAGCGGAGCTGGAAGCTTCCAATGCCTTCCACTGAATGCCTTAAGCAATTCTCAGGGTACTCCCACTGGGACCAGCCAGCCTCATTATCCCTTGGACTCCATTCCCTATGGTATCCCAAGCAAAGATTATAGGTATCTACTAAACTTATGAACATTCATATCCATTTCCCATGACGAGTAAAGAATTCCTTAAGGTATATATTCATATATTTGATCTTATTTTCAAATGGGTGTTAAATTTTTGAGTTTCCATTGGGCATTTCATGCATTTATTTGGTAGAAAAGAAAAAAAGGTTCAAATGTAGCTGTGCTTTGAAGCAAGCACATAATGTTTGCACTCATGGGGACCATATTGAAGTTATGTGGTGGTGGGAGCCCAAACTGTGCTCCTCTCTGCCATATGTTTTAACCCTTTTCGATTCTTTTGGATCCAACTCTTTGAGCGCTTCCGGTCCAGGGATGTCCCCACACGGAGAGTTTGCCCCCCGAGTATGTTTGACATATATCGGGGTGGAAGATGGAATCGGGGCGGTTGGCTACAGAGCCTGGCCAATCATTTCTTTTATCCATAAAATTTTCGTAGTTACCGTTCTAAGCCTATCGGTTATACCTTAGCCTTAGCTCTATGTTAAAAGATATGAAGACAGCAAAAAAAATGTCAGTGTTGCTTCAATTCTAGTGGTCTGTAAAGTGAAATTTGTGTCTTTTTTTCTCTCTCTTTGGCTTTTTTGAGTCCCTTAAAATTACATTGTGTCTGATGTAGACTTTGTTAATGTTTCATATTTTGCTGACATTATGCAATCAATATTTGCTGAAGACTTATATCCTTTTCCCTCGCTATGTTCCGATGGTTGTTGGCGTTAACTTTTGTTAACTTTAGCTCATAAATTTTTGCCTTGTCGGTTTATCATTGTCCTTTTTCTTTTCGTCATAGTCGTTACATTGGGTCGTCATCTCCACGAGATGGCTGCAGAGTTCGGTTTTGTTGCTCACAGGGAACAACTCTGACAATCATTATGTGTTCTTTTGAACTCTTGCTATTTAGTTCTAATTGTTCGTATCTAATGACGTTTCTACTTTAGAGAAAGCGGTTTGTGTGTGAGCTGATTGATCTTATGGTGCTTTATGGCCAAACCGTGCTTCGCTCTCAGTTTCTGTCATCTTTTTATCAGTTTTTAGGTTCATACCTTCGGGTTTGGACCGTTTTTATGTGGTTTGCTCTCTTCTAGCATCATGGTTCGACATTTTAACTTAATATATTGGATTTCGCTTCTTGCTTATTGATTGTTTATGCCCGTAAACTGAACCAGGTAGAAGTAGTTTTCATAAGCTTAATTTTCGAAAAACAAAAGTATTACCGAATAAAGGCAAAAGTTTCTAGTGTTCGACTTTTGTGTACAATCTCTTTAAGTCTTAAAAGAAGGCAAATGGGATACATTTTACTTTTCCCTCTTTTACCACTTGGTTGTAGTGGAGCTATGTAAGGAAAAAGTGGCATGTTTCTGAACTATTTTGATTTTTTCTTTCATATTATTTTGGACTTCTGATCACCATTGATTCATTTATAACTTCGCTGGTTTCCTGTCGAGCTAATTTCTTTTCGGGGTCAATTTTGAGTTCTAATGTACCCTTTGACCAGTCGACTCGGTCTTTGTCTTGGTCATGGCTCATGATAGCCTTATTTTACTACTTTCTTAGAAACTGTGAAAAATGAGCCTAAAGGACGTCTGGTAGGGAACAAGGAGAAAAGAGCTTGCACCATTTGGAACCGAACATATCCATCTCACTCGGAAATCTAACTGGTTAGAGCTCAGTTCAGCTGATGCATCATCCTTCCCTGAACCATTGTAGCTAATAGTAGTATGGTACCGATGACGATATTGGAGTTTGTGGAGCCTATAGGACGTAGACAATAGAATCCTCTAATGTCGAACAAAGAAGTTGGGACTCTCCAAAGTGTAGTCAAAAGTGTCGAACAAAGGGTGTACTTTGTTCGAGGGCTCTAGAGGAGTCGAGCCTCGATTAAGGAGAGACTGTTCGAGGGCTCCATAGACCTCAGGGGAGGCTCTATGGTGTACTTTGTTCGAGGAGAGGATTGTTGGGAGAGGAGTCCCACATCGGCTAATAAGGAATACATCTCCATTGGTATGAGGCCTTTCGGGGAAACCAAAAGCAAAGCCATGAGAGCTTATGCTCAAAGTGGACAATATCATACCATCGTGGAGGCTCGTGATTCCTAACCGAGCCTACTTCGATACCCTGTTGTGCCGATCATTATAGTATACCTTTTTTTTTTTTTAATTAACATGGAATGAAGTTAAGAATTTAGATGCAAATTCTTATGTATTTGTTGACTTACAGGTATATTCAAGGGCTTAGACCTGAGGCTGGAGTGCATAGTTTCTTTTCTGAGGCATCAGGAAGCAGCAGAGCTGTTCAAATGGATGCACCAATGGACAACAACGCATGGCCAATGATGCCATCTAGATCCCTGTCTTTCCCGGCATCAAAATCGACTGAAAACTCGATCTTCCAAAGCGGGTATCCGCAGCATTCGTTCTTCGGTGGCGAATTTGCATCCGGGGATACTCTGAAGCAAGAGGGCCAATCTCTTCAGCCATTCTTTGACGAGTGGCCAAAAACCAGGGAGTCATGGACTGGACTCGACGATGAAAGATCAAATCAAACTTCCTACTCCACAACACAGCTCTCGATATCAATTCCAATGGCTTCATCCGACTTGTCAACCACAAGTTCGAAATCTCCTCACGGTTAGTACCACTATCGCCACGCACGCTTGTTCGGTTTCTTCTTTGCATATTCTTAGTTCGTCCTCGAATATTATTCTCCACAGATAATTGAAAGCAAGCAGCATGATGCTTTGAGAAATTTTCAAGTTTTATCTCTCAACTTTGATGCCTGAATTTCGTAAGCTAGTCGTTCATGTTCGGTATATGTGAGCGAGCGTGTCGTTGGAGAATTCTGTTGTATTCTTGCCTTGTTTTCCCCTTTGCTGCTCTGTTTCTATGGGAATCAAAAACTTGGTTGTTATTATGTGTAAACAATTTAGAAGCTGAATGTTGGTATTAGGCTTGGAATAATACAAAACTGGATGAAAATTGTTTGTCCTTTTAATTAGTGTTAAACATAGTTTAAACACATTTTTTAGTTCCTAAACATGTTTATCCTTTTGATTTTTGTTCTTGTATTTTCATCTTCCGATCCGTCTTTCAAAACTCGTAAGTAACTCGGTGCTCTATACGAAGAAATGAAAGTAGAATTCGTTCGGATCTTTTCACATGTTCAATCTTTCTTTAGCGGTTTCTCTACAGATCTTTATCATTAATGCAACTTTCACTTTGCTCGTTCATGGAGTTGTATTTAGTTCCTCTAAGAAATATGATTATCCACTGTTAGTCAGGGATTACTTAGTTTTGCGTGTCTAGGAGGGATGCGGAGGAGCTATTATTGCCCAACTCCCTAACCTAATGTGGCATCGGGTTTGGACCGCAGGGAACTGTAGCATGGGGAATGTCTAATCCTTTTGCCGCTGCAAGGTTGGAAGACTTCGAACTCCCTAATTTAATCGTATTCTTTGAGCCTGCTGCATACGATTAACCTTTGGAGCTTGCTGGACCGAAGAATAAGACTTCAAACTCCCTAATTGGCACGAAAAGTCATTGACTACCCAGTTCATACATTAGTGACGAGTTTCTAAAACTCATGGGATATTTGTGACGGGAAAAACAACACTTTGATTTACCTTACGAAATCAAGCAATAAAGCTGAGGTTCACCCTATAAGGTGACCTTGATCATCTCATCTCGTTCAGTGACCTTGGTGATTAATTAACCAAGCACACAATATATAATTACCACAAAATTCATTTTAATCACCCATTTCGGTGTCTTTGGTGGCTAATTACCGACCATACAACGTATAATTGCTACAAAATTATTTACATCATAATAATAATCATCTCATGCGTAAAATAAGTTCCAACACAATTTAAACATGTTTTATAATACATCACAAACATACAAACTATAGAGACGAATACGTGCACACATATCTAATAAGGAAAGTCTTTTACCTGATCAAGTTCCTAACAATGTAATCCTCATTTGACCTAAAAACGTTCAAGTCCAACTCGAATCGACAATTGTCCATAGGTGAATCTCTCGATCCCAACAAGCAATTAATTCCTATAAAAAATTATTTGAGATTGACACTAGGGGAAGATTGTGCGACATATCATGATCGTGCTTATCCAAGGTGTGTTGCTCTTGGTCGCATGCTCATGTCATGCCTGAACCTTATATACATGTTGTATTGCTTTATTACTTTCTTGTTGTATTAGCTTGTAATTTTAGAGTATGACGTTTGGGCAAAATCATGTATATATCTAGTAGACTCGAAATGTCTCACAACATATATAGAGGGATACGACTAGTTGTCAATTCTCCTACCCAGAGTTATATGCTATCTAAGTCGTTGTGTTGACTTTCTTGCTTACTAGCCTGTAACATTGCTTTCAACTCTCTCTTGAGAATTTTTCTGCTCTAGTTTTCTAAAATCTTCTTCTCAAAGCAGGGTTAGAGGCTAGGGTATACATCGTCTGTGTCAAAGTGACACAAATTCGAATTGGCTAACTCACTAAATAGTGAAAGAGAGTGTCGATTGCTTACAAACGTTTCGAGAAATAACATGACGCCCATCCCTAAGCTAAAGGAGACGTACAACACCTTTAATGCAATTTCTAATCTTTTCCTACCTTTTGGTCAAATGATTTTTTAATTGAGTCATGGGAATTTGAACGGGCAGAGATAAGAAAAGAAGTACAGTCAATACTTCAGAATAACGTTCAAAACGAAGTTAGAAATAACCGAAACATTGAAACTTTATTGCATAAATTATTTTAAAATAAAAAAAAATTTTAATAAATTAATTCATATAAAGACAATGGTGTGACACGAATATAATCCATTATAATATTATACATCATCATGACTTGTAAATTTATTTTAATAAACTTTGTACGTATTATGTATTACGTGTGATATATTTTAATATTTTAAAACTTTATTGCATAAATTATTTTAAAATAAATCATTTTAAAATCTAGTGACCTAATCTCTTACCATATAAATAATAAATATGATATACGCTCTGAAAATTTAACATCGTCAACTAAAGTTACGGAAAGATCAGCAAATACATATAGAACAACGAAGAGAACCCTACCAATGTTAATGAGATCGTCCAAAAACCACGATGCTAGATTTCTTTTTCCGCTTTATTTCAATTTCTTCTCTTGAACATCTTTGTGGTTCGACTGTGCATTTTTTTTAAGGATTAGGGTTTAAATGCACGATAAGATTCAAATGTGAGGTGGAAGATATGACTTTCCTTATTACGAAATATAATGATATGTAACATATGCCTTGCCTATTAAGATTTGGCTTAACTCTAATACAACATTTTATTCGAATATAATTGAAACTTTTTAAACCGACAAATTGTGAAACATTAGTCAATATGATCGCAGTAACATGGTTTGCCCTTCTAAAACTACGAATGCATATTTAAACTATAATTTAAATTTTTATTATCTTATATTACTTTAATTATTGAAATTATTTCCCAAACTAATTATTATCTTATATTACTTTAATTATTGAAATTATTTCCCAAACTAACTTAACTTAATGGATAAGATATTCCTTTTGCTTGATTTAGCACGGTATATATATATTATATAAACATTAATTAAATGGTCGCACTAATATAATTTGTTCCTGTAATGGATAAGATATTCTTTTAGTTTTTTTTTATTGGAAGTGTAACAAATATGTAATACATATATATATATATATATATATATATATATATATAGCCGGTGGTGGTGTTCTAGCGAGGTGAAATGCGAGCCTGCAATGGCGTCTTCATGACGATGGAAACCTCAATCTTCTCCTCAAGATCAACTTCATCCACTGCATCCCATTTGAAGAACCACACCAAATTGGCCACAAAATACTGCAAATGAAGCATCGAAATCCCAACTCCAGGGCAGATTCTTCGCCCTCCCCCAAATGGCATAAACCTAATCTCCTTCCTCCCTATCAATGCCTCCACTTCCACTTTCTCCGCCTCCTTTGTCAAGAATCTCTCCGGCCGGAACTCCATCGGCTCCTTCCACACCTCCCCGTTCCTCGCCATCTCCGCTGCCACAAAATGCACCGTCGTTTTCTTCGGCACCACGAACTTCCCGTCCAACACTACCTCCTTCATCGCTAAGTGCGGCAGAGACAAATGCCCCGGCGGATGCCGCCTCAGAGTCTCCATTATCACCGCCTTCAGGTACGGCATCTTCTTTATGTCCTCCTCTGTTACCTGTTCTTTCGATGATGATCGATCCATCGCTTGATTAATCTCTGTATATACCTTCTCTTGGATTTCTGGATATTTGACGATGTTCGCCATCGCCCATTGCATAACCATTAGTGTAGTATGGACGATTCCGTTGAGAAATTCTGCACATAGGCTGATGATTTCACCTTCTTCCATCTTCCGATTCTCCTCCGGGAGGTGTAGGTTTAGCAATGTGTCGAGATAGGGCAAAACGCGTTCTGTTTCTGTTTCTGATTCTGATTCTAATTCGTTGTTCCTTTGTTCGATTTCGCGTTGTCTTTCGTCCAATCTTGCTTTAATTAAAGGAATTATTGCGGTTTCCATTTTGTTTCGGATCGTTGAGATTTCGTTCCAGAGATTAGGGTACAGGACTTTCCCCAATTTCAATGGATACTGATTCAGTTTGTTTTGGCTACTGGAATACAACAGAACTTGATGGAGGAGCTCGGCTAAGGCTTTGATTCGCTCCTCTTCGATCTTCAACCCAAAGCACATGAACACCGATATCTCTACCAAAGTCAGCCGGATATGGTCGACAAGACGAACAGCAGCAGCGCCGTCCTGGGAGTGCGATTTCAGGCGAGAGACGAGCGATTGTAAGCTCCAGCGGCGGGCATCGGAAAGGAGTCTGAGGCGAGAAGGGTGGAAGGTTTCGGAGATGAGATTACGGCGGAGGAGGCTCCAGTTAGGGCCGTGAAAGGCAGTGAAGATAGTGATGTGGTTACTGTAGAGGATCTTGTTAGTGATGGAGGCAGGGGGACGGTCTGCAATGGCAGCGCCGTGGTGAGCGAGAGCTTGGTGGGCGAGGGAGTGGCCGGCGATGAAGATGACACGACGAGAGCCGAAGTGGAAGGTGAAGATGGGGCCGTAGTGGACGTGAAGGTCGTGGATGAGTGCGTAGAATGATGAAGAGTATTTGCGGAGTAGGATGATGTTGCCGAGAAATGGGAGAGGGGTTGGGCCTGGTGGAAGGTTTGGGAAGGAGCGGCCATGGCGGATGAGCTTCAAGATCGTGATGATGAAGATGATGGTTATGATGAGAAGTGGAAGCCATGTAATTTCCATTTTGAATTTACAGAAGCAGAAGCGCAGAAGAAGAACTTTGTAGACGAAGAAGACGGTCTACATTCATGCGTAAGTGAAGAATGCTTAGCTTGCCTTAAATAGTCAAGTTTTTATGAGTTTATTATTAAGGTTAGATAATTATTAAAAGTTACTTGTTCAAATATTCTATAAATAAATACATTTTCTAAAACAATATATATATATATATTAAAAATAGCATAAATATTAAAATTAAAAAAAAACTTTCAAATTTTTGTTTACAAAAATATATATGTATATATATATATATTCTCGTTGAGTTATTTTTCTTAATTAAGAATATATATATATATATTCTTAATTCAGGGATTTATTATAGATTAAAATTTATAAATCAAATAAATATCTTAAAATTCACGCAATTTAATTTTAAAAGTTTAAAATTATAAAACCCAATTGAAATAATATCCAAATTTAAAGATTTTAGCTGAAATTTTTGTACAAAAAAAAATATATATATATATATTTAATGATTTACCGTACCAATTAGATAGATATATTAATAATAAAAATAAATTAAGCATTAAGTTGTATGAACCTTTGGTCATTTTTTTGGATACGAATGCGATGGATATTCATAATCCATTCTTCTTTTTTCCTTTTAAATTTGAGTGGGGATGAAAAACTAAATGATTGGTGACAAAATTAAAAAATCATAAAAGTTTTGCTGACTTTTATAATTTTTTAATTAATCTTAAAATAAATATAAATTAATTTGGGACCATAAATAAATTCAATATCGTTATAAAAATTAAATATTTAAAGTGGTCCTTCAATTATAAAATTGTAATATTTGCGTACCCAGACCACTTATCTTTCTAAATATTATATTTGCTTCTATTTCTAAATTTATTATTATTTTCTAGAATGCCTCTGTTATTTATAGATAAAAGAAAAGAAAATAAAATAAAACATTTGAGTGTTTGCTTCTTACCCTCCCCGCTTTAAAACTTTAAAACGTCTGCTACTTGTCCTTCTTGAGTTTTCCCTTTTCTTTTGAGGCTTTAAAACGTGTCTGCTAGGGAAGCTTTCTTGGTGTCTTGTTCTCCTCCCCAACCAATGGGAAAGAGCCACATCGCTGGCACATAGTCCGGTGTCTGGCTCTAATACCATTTGTGACACCTCAGATCCACCGCTAGCAGATATTGTCCTCTTTGAAATTTCTCTTTCGGGGTTCCGCTCAAGACTTTAAAATGCGTCTGCTATGTGAAGGTTTCCACACCCTTATAAACGGTGTTTTGTTCTCCTCCCCAACCAATATGGGACATCACAATTTATTTTTAAAAAAATCATTGCAGTTTATTAAAAAAAAGTTAAATATGTCTCGGATCCATATAAATATAAAATTAACTAATATCATTAATTAGAGTTTACGAATTTTGGATAAAATAACGAAGAGTTAAATATTTATGAAGGTTTATGAGATTAAGTAGTGCTAGGTTAGTGTCGTGGGAGGTAAGGTTTATATGGATAAGAAAGTCGCTTTGGTGTATTGTAGAAGCGATTGAATGTTGTACCAAAATAAATAAATAAAACCGATATGCAACGATCTGATTTTTTAGACTAGAATATTGAAGGTCGCTATCACATACACCTAGGAGATGACTTTTGAAAGTAAATTATAAACTCAAAAAATAAGCTAATCGATGACTTCCTAAAACTAAATGGATTAAATTTCAAACTAAATCTTGAGTTCGGGTCGTAATGAATAAATAATATTTATGTAACACTTCGTGCTTAGGACTCGGATCAAGATTTAGAATCTGAATTCAGCACCTCATGGCTACAATAATCTCCTGCATCCCCTTTAACATAACGTAATTTGTAATATTGAATTACACTAACATGTTCTGTACATGAGAGACCTTGATTGAAAATATGACAATAATCTATATGAAATTAATCTAACCCTACCGATTATGGTGTATGCGTGAGTCGATCATGTAAGGCTAAGCACCACTAAGATTTGATGATGACCATATAGCGGTGCTAAGTGTCACATTCACGCTCTTGTGGCAACGAGACAAGGATTGTGTGACACTTATTTAATCTAATGAACAAGACAGTCATGTGAAAGTCAAATTTTGCGAACAATCTTGATGTATGATTGAGTCTCGAGTCATGTTTGAGAGAAATATTTTAGAAAACATGAGTGAGAATTGTAACGCCCCTGATTTTCTTGCCCAAATTAATGACGTCACCACATGCATGTCTTAAATAACATGTGCGGAATATTTAAAATAAAGTCATGGACTTACCCATTTAATTTAAAACAAGAAATTTAATGCATACTACTGCCCTATCTTGACTTCCATGAACATTCCAGCATTCACCGTCATCCATACAAAAGTACTTTACCTTTACCTTAAAAAATATTTAGTAAGTCACCTCACTATTAAAGTTAGTAATGGAATCACACATATATAATGATGAGACCTATCCTTTAAAATCGTAACATGAACTTCGACTCTTTCCAGTTCCAGGTAGGTTGGATGTGTAGTTCTTGCCCACACACTGCCCACGCTCGCACGCATGGACCCACCAGGCGGGCTCATATACATACCCCTTGGGCTTGGCTTGGTCGAGCACAACGCGTTAACACGTCGTCGGACGCCATAGAAAAGGAAAGACTCGCATGATATCATGACGAACATAAATATCAAAGGTACAAGTTCATACTAACATAACATACAGAGAAGTATCTCAATACACATGACATACATACATGCCTGAGGCCTCCATGATCTACATTCATAGCATAACATTAACATCATTCCCTTTCTCCTTTCATCCATGACATATTACTTATATGCATCATGTATACATGACAATCATCACATAATCCATCACATAGCTTTATATGGCAAGACATAACATGACATACATAGCATTTCATTTCATTCACAACATGGCGTAATAGATATCACATGCATGCATAGCATAACATCATATGTCATTACATAAAACAAATACACAACATAAAAAATATGGTGCATGCAGGGGCCACGAGACATGTACCATCATACATCATTCAATTATCTAACTCTACCGGTAAGGTCACTTAACTGATTAATTTAGGTTGGTGTCACTAATTTATACTTAATGAAAGAGTTCGGTTTCGTCCTTCGAAATCCAAGTCAACCTATGTGAGCTTATGACATCAATTTCAAGTTCAAACTTCTCCAAAACTATTTCACTAAATTTTAAAATGTTCCTTGCGTTAAATTTCAGGTGAACATTAGAGGCTTTTCATGAGAGTCTTAGAATGTTTATATATGTCTATACAAGCATATATACACGTGTATATATAATATATATTATTTTTAATAAATATGCCTGTAGTAACTATTAAATTAAAAAATATGTCAATATTATTTAGCTGCTCGAATCACGTGAGCCAAATGTATTGAGATTATTTGAGTCCAAGCTCTTTATCAAGTTTGGGAGGGTTTGTTTAAAAGAAAAAAAAAGTAATTTAATTTAATTTAATTTTTTATTTAATTTGAGTTATTAGAGAGAAAATGAGCTGAAATACAATTTGAAAAAAAAAATAATGTTATACGCTACAAACTAATAATCAATCATCATGATTTTAAATTGACAAGTAATCACATATTCTATAGTATATTTTGAGGCATTTTAGTCTTAGTGGGTGTAAACATGATTTTGGTGAACAGTTATACACCCTCGTATTAACATGATATGAATAGTAAAGCCCTGACTAACATGAAAGAAGTAAGAGGGGTTTGAAACAAATATGCGGCCATGGGTAACACGCCCTAAACAATCATGATCGAGACATCCGACACACGACCACAAGCAACTCACCTTGTACAAACATAACCATGACACTAAGCCTCTTCTAACACAATATCTCATGAAATACATTCTAGAAAAATATACAACAAAATTATCTCAAGATTATACTAATGACTACGTGAATCAGTCGTATAAGACCAAATACCACTAAAGATGAATCGATGCCAAAGAAGATTTTCTAAAGTGAGTGCATAACTATAACTATTGCGCTAAGAAGGTCAAAACTTACCTAAAAGTGCTCTTAAAACCTTAAAAGCAACCATGGTCGGAAAAAAACAGTTCAAATCTCTATTGAAAAAGGTTACAAAACTCACCAATTTAAATTTTACCATCTTAACAATAGATAAATAGTTTCCGTTCATATATTAATAATATATATATATATATTTTTTAAAAACTTAAAATATTAATATACTTTTGAAAATTTAGAGGTATTTTAAAAAAAAGTAATATTATTGGTTCTATCGGGTATATTTTAATTTTTTTAATTTTTTTTTAAAAAGTATAAAGATATTAAGGAAAAATTTTAAAAATTTAAAGATATTTTTGAAATATTTTTGAAACTAAATGTTTAAATTATTAAATTAAATGTGTGTTTTTTTTTACGAAATTTAAACTATGAGAAATGATTAAATTATTGTATTAAAAAAATTAATTATTAACAAAATCTTTATTTTCTTAAAAAGAGGGGGAAGAAAAATGTAAACCCTACACTCCCTGCATTACAGTAGCTCGTACACAAACCCCGTCTCTGGCTTCATTCCGGTCGCCGGCACGTCCCACCGCCGCTTTCTTTTCTTCTCGTCTTATCTCCCTTTCTCTTGCTGCAATCTCACCCCGCCGTACCAGCAATGCAATGTCGTTCTTGGGAAAAGACTGTATGATTGAATTGAATGATCTGTGCATTTTATGAATTCGAAGAACCCGTGTTGATGTGTGATTGAAGCTTTGAACTCGAAGAAATGGTGAACAAATCGCAAGCATTTTCTTGGTCGCGTCTCATTCTCAACCAGGTCGTGCATCAAAACCCCATCAAAACCCCAATTCATATTTCCCGGAAAATCTCCAGTTTCGCACGCTTTCCGTTTGGGGAAATACCGAAGACTTCGGCGGCGCGTTGTTACTCCACTGCTTCAGCTAGAGTTGTGCAAGATCTCCTTGCTGAGGTGGAGAAGGAGAAGCAGAGAGAAAGGGAGCAGAGGAGAAGGGCTGGTCTTGATACCAAGGATATTGACGATGAAGATGGGGAGGATTGTATGGGTGTTGGGCCATTGATAGAGAAGCTCGAGAAGGAAAAGTTAAAGGATACTGGGAACTTGAACGCCTATGAAGAGCCCTCTGATTCTGATAGTGATGAAGAGGACGAGAGATTCAGTTCTGAATCCCTCAAAAAGAGGTTTGATGAGTTTGAGAGGAAATTCAAGAGGCATGAGGAATTGCTCAAGAACTTCACTGAGACAGGTATGACAATTTGTTTTGGACAACGTCTCCATTTCCTACATGGTTTGGATTTTGGGAATGCATAATGGTTCAAGCTTTTGTTTATGTCGTTCTTTGGTACTTGTTGCAATAGCATGTGGGTTCAAATTTTTATAACGTTCATCAGAATGCTGCTAGATTTCAGCAGTTTATTAAGTTATACCATTATTCGATCTTAACATGGGAAGATTACTTCTGTTTCTTAACCAAAAGAAAGTTTATTGAACCAGATTTGTAGTTTTTGTAACTTGTTGGGCTTGTGTTAAAATCTTCCTGCATCTGCAACATGTTTTTGGCAGACAACATCGATGATGCTTTCAAATGGATGAGTAAAATCGACAAGTTTGAGCAAAAGCACTTCCGGCTTCGTCCTGAACACCGAGTGATTGGTGAATTAATGAATCGCTTGAAAGTAGCAGAGGGCAAGGAAAAATTCATTCTTCAGCAAAAGTTAAATAGGGCTATGAGATTAGTGGAGTGGAAGGAAGCTTATGACCCAAATAGTCCTGCCAACTATGGAGTCATTCAACACGAACAGGTAGGTCCATCAGTTGATCTCATGGAGCAATCAGGATTTGAAAAAGAGAAGCAAATCATACAAGGGGTTGATGACGATGATGAGGAAGAGTTTGATGACATGAAAGAAAGGGATGATATACTACTGGAGAAGCTTAATGCTATAGATAAGAAGCTTGAAGAGAAGCTAGCAGAGCTGGATCATACCTTTGGAAAGAAAGGAAAGGTTCTAGAAGAAGAAATCCGAGATCTTGCAGAGGAGAGAAATTCTTTAACTGAGAAGAAAAGAAGGCCTCTTTATCGAAAAGTATGTTACTCCATCATCCTGTCTATGCCTTTTACATCGTCGTCTTCTGTCTTTTTAAGCAATTGATAGTTCTCAGCTAAATTTGTGGATTCATTTGTTGCTAAATTTCTTCTTTATGATTTAATTTCACTGTCGTGCACCAGTATTTGAAGGTCTAAGTTGAGGCTCCCTCTCTCACTTTTGCTTCTTCAATAGTACCTGAGAAAATAGTTAGCAATTAGGCATGAGTTTCTGTTTGTTTCCCTACATCTTAATGTGGTACATACTTTTTTTCCTAGTTTAAAGAGAAGTATTTGTGAATATAATTCTAAACAGAGCTTCTGTGTTTCTGATTTGAAGCCTGAAGCATTCTTTCTGACTAAGTTTGTTTACCACGTTTTCGAAAATACAAGAAAAAAGCTCTCATTATTCGTGATTAGAGCTTTTGCTAACAGTGTTAAAATTGGTTTCAGCAAAAACTGTTTTACAACTGGTTTCATTGAGACATATACGAAGTATCCTTTTGTTGGTGGGAGCGATCAATTATTCTTGAAAGTAATATTGATCTAGATTTTTGGAGATATTTTAACACAGATATCTTTTCTCCTCTCTTATAATATGCATATATATACATTGGTGCAAATATGATGCATGTGAAATTCATATATTTATTTTTCATTGTCATTTTTTTGAAAAGAGAATACGATGTGTATTAACTTCATTTATTATAGTTTATGAAATGTTTTACATTTTTTTGAATAAAAAATATTAACTTCATTTGTTACAAATTTATGTCAGGGCTTTGATGTGAAATTAATTGATGTGAACAGAACTTGTAAAGTTACGAAGGTATGCAATCACCCATTTACACTTGGTATTGAAATAATATGTCTTTGATGATTGTAAGCTCTGTATGATCTAGGGTGGACAAGTTATCAAATACACTGCTCTCTTGGCTTGTGGGAACTATCATGGCATTGTTGGTTATGCGAAAGCCAAAGGACCTGCAGTACCGATTGCTTTACAAAAGGCATGTTGTTTGTGCTATTCAGTAGACTCCGTTATACTTACTTAGTTTTACTGAAAATTAAAAAACTGATAAAATGCTTAAAGTTCGAGTTATAGGATAATACAGATAGGAAATTTAATCGTTTAAGGTATATTCTGAGTGTGTTGATTGACTTGCTTTGAAAATATTTAGCTAGGTTTTAATTGAAATCCAATTGTCAATGGATGGAATCACGTGGATGGATCTATGTAAATGAGATAGAAATTGAATATGTCACGATGTCAAAGTGAGAGACATTGAATTTTATTCATAAATGTTTACTTTACTATTTCACTTAATTGGTAATATTAAGTATCACAAATTGAGTTATTGTGTAGATTGACCAATGTACTTTAAAGTTCATAGTTATAACAAAATTTCTTGTATCCTTGCCGTTTGACTTGATTATGTTATATTATTTGTTACTGTGAGCTATGCTTTGAAGACTGATCCTAATTGCCCTACAATTCTGTTGGTTGTCTAGTCCTATTCAACTATTCAAGACTTGTGAGACTCGTTTTAAAGATGATCTAAATGTTATATTTTAATTCTGAAATTTTTGCTATGTGATGGTGAACTATGTTTTGAGGTTAACTCTTAGTTGCCCTACAGCCTTGTAAATTGTTCTATTCCATATAAGACTCATCAGTTTTTTTTTCTTTTATAAAAAAAAGTTGATTTCAACATGCATGTTGGAATTTAAGGTTCTTGACTGGGTCTTGTTCCTATTTATTGTTACATTTTCATAGTAATAACTAATTACATTTCATCTTACAAGTCGTTGAATATTAGTTTTGATGATATTTCTAATGTCATTCAATTTCTCCTTACTTAGCATAGTACTTTCAAGTCCTTTGTTGTGTAAGTTGAATGTTCCTTACCCACCTTCCTAATTGTGGTCGATTGTCTTAGTCTTCTTCTTGATATAGGTTAAGAAGATAGGCTAGTAGAAGTGTTTAAGATCAGAAAGATGACACACATGTTACTCGTCTCTAATTTGTAGATGCCCCCCACATCTTCTAAACTCTTGCTGAAAGGAAAGCTAGAAATTTTTTGAAACCTTCTTGGGTCTTAAAAGTAAACCTAGAGAAATTTGTGGCTATTGGAATCCACAGATCAGCTTTGAGTTGGAGATAATTGTTCTATCTGGGTGTGCAAGGCAAGTTTACTTCCCTTTAACTATCTATGTTTTTTGCACAGAGGAAAGCCTCTGTTGATCTTTTTCGATCTCCGAGTTTTGGTAAAAATCTAGTCTAGGTTCTCTCAGCGGTGTTAAAGAACATCTCAAATGATTTTTTCTGTTCCACATGTTCTCTCAATGTTCCACATTCTAGTTTTAGTGGTGAAAAATATCAAAATTTTTTAAAAGGACCTTTTAAGGGAAAGATAGCAATCACTTGTTTAGATGGATTAGGTTTGTCTTGACCTAAGCTTATTTAGGGATCAACTCGGAACATGAGTAAGCACAACTAAATTTTGCTAACTAAATGGCTGTGTTTTCCCGTGGATTCAATATCTTCAAGCTTGAAAATCTTTTGGGGAGTTCTAACATCAGAGTCAACAAGGTCAATGAAAAAAGTATAGAGCTTGGTGACCACCTACCTAAACTTTAATATTTTTCAAATTTACTTGAGAACCAAATGTAATAAGGTGTAGTGCTTGTCATGTGAGGTTAATCAATGTGTGTGCAAGTTGGCCCCAATACTTCATGAAGATAATATATATATATATATATATATATATATATATATATATATATATATATATATTATTGCAAGTCTCTTTAATCCAGCTATGGACTCGGGCCTTTTTTATTCATTTTTGAAACTACGGATGGAGGTATTTGGAGGATTCTTGTTGCAGTTCTGAGAATTTCCAATCTGTAACATTTTGGAGGCTCGACATCAGAGTATGGACCCTTGAGAAGTTCAGACCACTCCCTGTTAATTCTTTGCTCAATTCTTTATCCAATGGCATCCATGTTTACAGCCTTCATTGTGAATGCTCCTTGGAAAATTTTCTCTTTTGGGCTCTTTACTCTCTAGGGTAAAATACATTTGTGGCCCTTGAGATTTGAACTGTGTTTCTATTTGGTCCTAGAGTTTTCAAAACTAACCCTTTTGGTTCTTGAGATTTAATTTTAGTTTCTTGAGGTCTCTGAAGTGACATTTGGATCCCTAAATTTTGAAATTGAATTAGTCCCTAAAATTTGAAATTGTTTCTAAATGGTCCCTATTAGAGTTAACCTTTGTTGATATAACAAAATGATGACATGATAGTTTTTGATTACATGTTATCTAGACTTGAATTCGAGGACCAAATAGAAACCAAATTCAAATTCGAGGGACCAAAAGTATAGTTACCCTACTTTCTATAGCACTTTCTATGATTATGCTAGGGCAAACTAGGAGAAATCTAGGATTATCTTTTCCTCTTATCATTATGCTTACAGATTTTTGGTTTAGTTGGCTTTTCCTTTTTTTTTTTTTTTTAAGGAATTTATCTCCCTTTTACTCTGAGTGAAGGATCGATTGGTTTTGATCCTTGGCTTTTGTTTGAAGCTCGAAGTTAGAGTTTTCAGTTTTTTGGATGAAACTAATTATCATTCCGGATAAGGATTTCCACCCCAGTTCCCATTTTTCCGCTGGTACAACAATGACAGTTTCCTTCTCGTTTTTGCCCACATCCAGAACACACACAAATCCTCCGTACCATTTGCTGAAGATTCAGAACTGGCTGGAAATTTTGAGGCTTTGGGGGTGGGGGAACTAAATTGATTTTAGTTGTCTGCAAGGAAGATAGAGTAAAATGTACAAAGAGAGGAAACAAGTCTTATCCAAGAGGGAAGCTAATCCCTAACTCAAGCTACTTTCTCTAGCATGCCTATATCTACTACTGTCTTTGGTCCCTAGAACCTCAAAAAGGGTTTCACTTGTTTAGGCATGGTCTGTGATCAAGCCTCTTCATCACAGTGGATTAGGCATTTGGAGGGGGGGGGGGGGGGGGGGGGGGGGGGGGGGGGGGGGGGGGGCATAAATTTTGCTTTGTTATCCAAATGGTCTTTGCCATTTTCCAGAATAGATTAACTATCCTCAGGTAAAAGGTAGTTATAAGTTGACCAAAATCTTGTGAATGGATTAAAATCAACAAAATTGACCAAAATTAAATGGATCAATTTTCTTTTTTCTGGTTTAAAATTGCATATTATATGAAGGCTTAATCTTTTGCTTGTAATTTTTTTTTTTGAGTATTGTAATTTTTAGATATGAAAATTAATCCTTCAGCACGAGTATATTTCTAGTTAACAAATATGTTTTAGGAACCTTGGTGGTGTCCCAATGTGCATTGTACTTTATAGTTTTTCAGTTTATATTATTAGTGTTTAGATTAATTTGATGCTCCTAAGCAGGCATATGAGAAATGTTTCCAAAATCTTCATTATGTGGAACGCCATGAGGAACACACAATTGCACATGCAATACAGACGGAATACAAAAAAACAAAGGTATTCAACCATTTCTAATTTTCTTTTCTTGTTCTAGTTCTGGATGATCCGTATCTTGTCGATGGAGCAAAAAAAAAACAAAAAAAAAAAAAAAACTTTTGTATAGGTTTCATTTGATAGAGACTTGTGGTTTCTTTCTGTTTGTTAAGGTATATCTTTGGCCAGCATCAACTACGACAGGCATGAAAGCAGGGAAAACTGTTCAAACTGTTTTGAATCTGGCTGGGTTTAAAAATATCAAATCTAAGGTAATTTATACCTGTCCTTTATTATGGAGCTTAATAGATAATGCTTTTCTCCTGATCCGCCTCTAACTTGAGTTCAAATAATAGGTTGTTGGCTCAAGGAACCCCCACAACACTCTGAAGGCCCTCTTCAAAGCTCTGAATGCAGTAAGTAGCCATTGAGTATACATGGTTAATATCTTCCAATCCCACATAAGATTTTTATGCTTACATATTTTTGTCCATTATATTTTCCAGATCGAGACTCCGAAGGATATTCAAGAAAAGTTCGGGCGGACTGTTGTCGAGAAGTATTTGCTATAATAGGAGGTTTTTTTTTCCCATTCTTCTATCCCGTTTTGTTTTTGGTTCGAGTCTATTCTTGTTTGTTTTGCTTCTAACTAAAAAAGGCAATAATTTTCAGTTAGATGCACAAAAGGAAATATTTATCGTAGAAAAACACTGTTGTATCTTCAGTTGAAGTTTTGATCATCTCCATTTTAAAACTCAAGCATGACATTGTACAACCTATAGAACAGAAGCTGTTCAAGTAAGGTTGCCATTTCCTTTACATCAATAATCAAGACAAACATCATTTTCAGCTCTTGTGATTTTCTACCTCTTTTTGCTTCTATGTTTGATGTTACCTTAACAGGCAAAGTGGATATGAATACACCCTTAGAAAATTTCGAAGAACCAATAAACATAAATACCCTTCAAACCAATTGATATGGTTTGATTCGGTTTAGTTCGGTTTCATCGATTTATTTCATTTTGGGTTAGCATACTATCTATCTTATATGAGGTCAATGATGATGTGTAGGTGAAAATATAGCACAATCAGTCCAAAGATCCATGTGTTAGACAATGATGCGTAAAGTGAAAAAAGTATAGAGGAATTTGATCTTAGTGGCTGTCCATTTTCTTCTGAAGTTCATTTATATGTCAATGTGGGATAGAGTATTGATAATCACTTGGCTATAACTTTATGGTGTTTGTGGCTTACACGAGTTTGGAATATATCAGACAGCTGTTTTGCACACTTCTTTAACTTTGGAATGGAATTCATAGGGACTTTGTATGACTCTTATGCTCATCTCTAAATCTGACTAGATTCCTTCTTGTTCCATTCCCTAAAGTTCTTTTTCCACCTTGTTCTTGCATTTTGTATCTCTTATTCATCGTCCAACAAACACTTCTTAATCAGGCTCCAAAAGTGATTGTTTCGCTTATGATTTTAGTAAGCTTTAGTGTATGAAATCTAGAATTGAGAAGTTTGTTGGGTTTGTATAATCTATGTTTGAATTGTATAAAAGAACGATAGTAAAAATTTAGATTTGTATATTTTGGTTACGGTTTGTAGATTTTTGACTTGTATTATAAATATGGTTGTGCTTATATAAATTGGTAGACAAAGATTCACATTGTATTTTAGAAGCTGGGCAAGACACGAGGGCACTTCCCTTATGGTTATACAATGAGACTATTAAAGGGTTGCAAGCTAACTTTTAGTAATGATCTATCTCGTAGACAAGGTCCATAGTTGTATTAGAGTAGTTGGTAGATACATAGTCGTGCTCTAGATGCATATGATATACAATGTCATCAATCAAGTAATTATGTGAGGATTGTTAGTCTCCAACTATTACTTAGTGGTGAACCTATTTTGGTTGCCCCGTCGGCATAATATCATAGTAGTTGACAAAAATGAGGGTCGCTCCGATTATGATTATGTTTTTGTGTGGCTTGTGATGGCCGAGGGATTCTGAAGTTGAGATAAATTAGAGTCTTGTGTACACTGCTTTACGAGCTTTTTTTTAATTTTATTTTTAATAGTTCAATTTTAAATTTAATCCTTTTATGACTTCAAAAGTTTAAATCTGGTTTTCTAATATAGAATTAATTTTTAATTTGGTCTATAATTTTTTATGGTTTGTTTGATCCCTAAAATTTTAAGCAAACTTCATTCATCGTACACCGAGATAACTTATTTCTTAAATATTATATACTTTTAAGTCGTAGAATAAATTCAAAATGTTTTTCTCTAACTTACCTTAGTTTTTGTTTAAATTAGTAACTCTTAATAATCATTTATTAAAAGATGATATGATAGCTAGAAAAAAGTAAAAAAAAAATAATAATAATAAAAAAAAATTAAAAGTTAAAAGACATTTTGAATACTTTTTGACTTCAAGAATATACTCCATTTTAATATAAATATTGTCTTTTTTTTAATTAACACAAACAGATATTAATGAAGATAATAATTTAATTTATAAATTTTCGTTTAATCTCACAATAATTTAATCTATAAATTTTAATATATAACAAATTAAATTCTATATCTTGAAAGATTATCATAAATATTTTACATAATTAAATGCCAAATTCGGTCATTTATAGATATATCATGTTTTTTTATTAGTTTAATGTTCTACTTTTATTGAAAAATCTTATTAAATTTTAATAATAATTTGTACAAATTTAAAAGTATAAACACTAAATTATTACGTAATTTTATTAGATTATTATAAAATTATAATTATAATAAATATCGTTTAGAAACTAAATTATTGTTTTTTTTTTGTTTGTTTAAAAGAAGTCAACAGTAAAAACCACCACCTGTGTCCATACAACGGCAATTACTTCCAAAATCAAGATACTAGTGCCAGCTCCACCACCGCCGTCTCCACCGCCCCCGCCACCATCACCGTCGCGACAAGCTCCCATCTCTCAAAATTCCGCCTATATTTCCTTCAATTTTCGAAGGCAATTGTTTTTTCCTCACTCTCTACGATGGTGAAATCCAATGGTGATAATCCGATCCGGAAGGTTCTCGGATTGGGGTATTGGGTTCAGGGTTTCCGGTGCTTTCCATGGATGGCGGTTAACTTCTTCCTCAAGGACGGTCTCAATGTGGACCCTTCTACTCTCCAGCTTCTTCAGAACTCCGCCAATCTTCCCATGGTCGCCAAGCCTCTCTACGGGATTCTCTCTGACGCCGTTTATATTTCCGGCCAACATCGCATCCCTTACATCGCTATTGGAGGTAATCTCCTTCGTATTGTTTAAATCTCTGTTTTAATCGTTTGATTTTTCTTCTCTTTTCTTCACCGCTTGCGCCTTTCTGTTCTGTGCCGGAATTCGATTGATTTGTTGTTAGGTTTCTTTGTTCTGAAACATCTGGAAAATGTTTATGCAACTAGTCGATTGATTTGTCGGATCACGCCTTGGATTTTAATTCCTATCCTTTCAATTGCTTGAACAATTTGAATTAGAGAATTCTGATGAAAGATCAAATGGATTGACGGCATTCATATCTCCTTAAGCATCAAAATCTCTGACGTTTATCTATAGTTCTTATTTTTGAACCAATTCTTATCTAAGGCAATGAAAATTCTTGCAAGTGCCAACGTTGTTTATTCCAGTAGTTGTAAAGATGTATGTTCTTAATCGGTTATCCAACCTGAAGAACTTCATTACAAATAAGATCCCACAACAAATTTGCATTACCATAAGGTACTTTTGATGTTTTTCAAAGCACTTTTATGTTAATCTCATGAAGATCTTGAGTAGGAGGTTCATTTGGGTACCCAAAAATGCTTTTGATCATTCTAAAGGCACCCCGCCTTAAACGAATAGCGGTTTTCGATAAATGTTATCGTTTGGGTAAGCAAGGTCCAGAACAGAGGTGCTTATAGCAACTGTCAACTGAAGGGATTTTCTTCACATTGTCTATCTGTTCATATTAATCGTTTTATATGATTGCTTTTGTTAATCATAGACTTCCGCCTCCATGATCATGCAGGATATAGATCTGCACTACACTGCTAATTACATGAGTTTCTGGAGAAATGAATTGGTATTACCACTGATACATATTGGATCGGTACAGGTTTAGTAATTTAACGATGAACGACAGGACTGCACTTAAGGCATTAGGTTATGTGCTCGAGTGTTAGGAAGCTAGGCACCGATCATATATCTTGAGTTATAAATGTAAATATTGAGGATTGTTGGGATGATCATGAGTTTATAAGTAAGGAATACATCTCCATTGGTATGAGGCCTTTTGGGGAAACCAAAAGCAAAACCATGTGAGATTATGCGCAAAGTGGACAATATTATACCATTGTGGAGAATCGTGGTTCCTAACATGGTATCAGAATCATGCCCTTAACTTAGCCATGTCAATAAAATCCTCAAATGTCGAACAAAGAAGTTGAGAGCCTCGAAGGTGTAGTCAAATGTGACGCAAGTGTCGAACAAAGGGTGTACTTTGTTCGAGGGCTCCAGAGAAGGGAGTCGAGTCTCAATTAAGGAAAAATTGTTTGAGAGCTCCATAGGCCTCAGGGGAGGCTTTATGGTGTACTTTATTCGAGGGGAGGATTGTTAGGAGGGAGTCTTACATAGGCTAATTAAGGGGACGATTATGGGTTTATTAGTATGGAATACATCTTCATTGGTATGAAGCCTTTTGGGGAAACCAAAAGTAAAGCCACGAGAGCTTATGCTCAAAGTGGACAATATCATATCGTTGTAGAGATTCGTGGTTCCTAACAGGAAACACGTTAAGTCATTAATTAATTAATTTAAACCTTTTATGTCTTATGTTAATATGTTGGATATTTTACTCTCCATCTCTTGCATTTTGTTGTCAATTTTCACAAATTATTTATTCCTCTTATGTTTTATGTTGATGCAGCTTTCTTACAGGCAGTGTCATGGATACCCATAGCAATCATGTCACCGTCAAGTATTTCGGTTTTCACCATTAGCATATATCTTCTCCTCAGCAACCTCGGTGCTTCAATAGCCGAGGTTGCTAACGACGCCATTGTTGCAGAAGCAGGAAAGCAGTCCATTTCTTCCAAGAATTCTGGAAAATCCTCCTCAGGTGAGCTCCAGGCATTTGTTTGGGTAGCATCCTCTGCTGGTGGGATTCTTGGAAATCTTCTGGGAGGCATTGCTATCGATCGGTTCTCGCCTCAAACAATGTTCCTATTCTTTGGCATTCTCCTTTCGCTTCAATTTTTCTTAACCATCATCGTTCATGAACACTCTCTTAATCTCCCTCGGAGCTCAACCAATGCTGGTATCAAGAAACAGCTCTCCGAACTCTTAACCGTGCTGAAAAAACCTGAAATTGCGTACTCCTTAACATGGTTTGCTGCATCTTACAGCATAATCCCTGCACTGACTGGCACCATGTTCTTTTATCAAACAGAGCATTTGAAAATTGAGTCATCTGTTTTGGGTATCTCCAAGGTTCTTGGCCAAGCAGCCCTGCTGTTGTGGGGCGTAATTTACAATCGTCATCTGAAGTCGGTCCCATCTAGGAAACTTATTTCAAGTATCCAGGTTTTAATGGCAGTGTTTATGATCTCGGACATGTTGTTCGTGAAAGGAGTCTATCGAGATATGGGCGTTCCAGACTTCATATATGTCGTTTTATTCTCTGGACTTTCAGAGGTTCTGTTATTCTTCAAGATCTTGCCATTCAGTGTTCTGATACCTCAGCTTTGTCCACCAGGATGCGAGGGCTCTCTCATGGCATTCGTAATGTCAGCCATTGCCCTCGCATTCATAGTGAGCGGATGTCTCGGTGTAGCGCTTGCGTCTTATGTTGGGGTCACTGCAAGTAATTTTTCGGGCCTTCCTCATGGTCTTATAATACAGGCTCTCTGCACTCTTCTGCCATTGTCTTGTTCATGGTGCATCCCTGATGATGTGAAAGCCAAAGACAAAGGCAATGCCAATGCCAAAGATAGAAGAAAAGACTCCAAAAAGCAGCAGTAGAACAATGGAGGACTGGTTAGTATGGTCAGTGAATTCGAATACAAATATTTATATCCCGTTTGATAACGATTTTGTTCTCGTCTTTTTATTCCATATCATAGTCAATGTTTCAAAAAAGAATATGAGGAAGAGGAAGGAGCTGTTTTTAGAAACTAGTTTGGTTTTATTCTTAAAATCTGACTGATTTTGAATCAATTTTGGTTGTTTATTAGAAACTAGAAATGGCAATAAATGAGCGTAATTTAAGATCAATAAATTAAAAACAAAACATAACAAGACTTAGCGAGATGATAATATGTTAGGCGAAGATCCATACATATGACCTCTTGATTGAAGATATTAATTTTATGTCAGTTGAGTTATGCTCGTATTGGTTAATATGTTGACTACTTGAACTATGTTTATGTTGAGATGTCAAGATTTTTATACTTGAATATGGTTAAATTTTATAAATAATTATAATAAATTTATGTGTTATTTAAAAAAGAAAAAAGAAAAAAAAAAATACTCTTTTGGTCTATAAAGTTTGGAATATGTTATCTAAAAAATAATTTTAAAAGGTCGCATTTGACTATTCATTTACTTAGATTGATTGTTTCACCGATTATTGACTAGGTTGTTAAGCAACAAAAACACATCTAAAGTGAACGAAACATGTCTATGGTTGGCTCATCTACTTTGGGACGTTGTACATGTATCTCTTGTTTGCAATCTCTGACGGGTCCGTCCATGACTACAGTTGGCTCATCATCGCTCGTTTCCTCCAATCGTGGACACTTTGAGGTTCAATAACATGTTTATTCATCATCCTCTAAGTTATATGGCACCACATTTTTTGACAACAGTTTAAGTGATGGTGGTACAATTGACAACAGTATATTTTTGTCATTAGTTGTATGGGAAAAATATAGTGCTAATGGTATTTCTTGGCCTATATTATACCCGGAATTATCAAGGAACATGGAAAGTTAGGTACTCGCATATGCATATTATTTGACACTGTGCATGAAATGAGAAATGAACGAATCTTTGATTACTCGAAATATGTAATTTTAATGTATACGTCAAACCCTCTCAATGCTCCACCTCCATAATCATTTTCACTCTCATTCCACGTAACACCGAAACATACCCATATGTGAGACATTTTCTGCGCAAAAAAAATAATATACATAAGAAATTAAAAAAAAATATGTTATTTTTTTTTAATAAAAATAGCTAAAACTTCAGTAGGAAGAAATTAAGTCCGATCGGAGTCGAAAGAACTTGAATTATAGCGGAAAAAATAAGTGGATATAATTTTCTACTACTAATCTAAGAAAATGGAAATTTTTTTATGAAAATGAATAAATCATGACAAATTTTGGTTTATAAAAGATTTTCTATTTAAGAAAATTTTAATTCAAAGGAACAACAACGATGAAAATAAACACTTAAGAAAAAGTAAAAAAGAAAACAAAAAAAAAGATTGCGTTTGCCGGGAGTCGAACCCGGGTCTATTGCTTGGAAGGCAATTATCCTAACCGTTGGACTACAAACGCTTGATGTTTATAAATTGAAAAACTATTTTATTAATATAAAAGTTAGTTTTGTTTCTTTTTTTTTCTATTTTTTAGTTAAATTAATAAAAATACTTTAAACTTTTTAAAATTTTAATTTAAGAATATTTTTTGAGGAATTATCCACCCTTTATTTTAAAAATATTATTTAACTTTTAATATGTTTCAAAAAAAAAAAACATTACAACATTAAAAAGTTTCATTAATATCTTCCAACTTTTTTAAAAAATTAAAAAATATTTTTATGGTTAATACTATTTTTAAAAAATACCTATAAAATTTTTATTAATTTGGAAAATAAATTGAAATAAAATTTATAATTTAACACAAAGTTTAATTAGGAATAAAAGTCCTCTTCAACCAAAAGCTTCGTTTCGGCAATGCCGGGAACCTCCTCTCTCTCGTCCATTTCCGTTCAGTAGAGTTCTTAGTTCATCGCTGAACAACAACCAGCTTCTTCCACCGATTCTCGAGCTTCTTATTCTCGATGTTCACTTAAGAATTCATAAGCAATATCAATGGCGATGAGATCAGTAGCATTGCCGTTCTCGCGTCTTCTCCTCAGTCATGTCTTTAAGAACCCTATGGACGTCATATTCCATGGATTTCCCCCTTCCTCCCGAAACCCAAATCTCTCTCTTCTAGGCGCACTCTTCTGTTCCACTTCCTCATCCAGAGACGTACGGAACCCTTCTTGCCGAGCTGAAGATTGAGAAGCAGTTCATGGAATCGGTTGCAATTTTCCCCTCCAAGTATTTCAATTTCGTTTTTACTGTTCTGCTGCCTGACAAGCGTTCTGTTTCTTTTCTACTTTCTAGAATGAAAATTTGATTCGTTCTCGTCATGTTTTGATCTTCTATCCATTTAGTTGCTCTGCTGTTTGATGCACATGTTATCCGTTTCGGGATTTACTGCAAGAAAGTAGTGTAGTTCTTAATAATTTTCAAATACCAGATGGTAATTGAATGTTGGCGGAGAAGAATCTGCCAAATTTTGGCCAAATGTTGGTTTATTGTGAACTATGTTTAACAAGGGCATCTTGTTCAGTTCCAGTATTGTTTTGGGATTATTGTAGGGTAAACAATTTTTTTTTTTTTATTATTACTTGAGGTATTATGATATACATGTCATTGATGTAGATCATAAATCCTTTTTCTTTTTATGGATAAAGATATGTTTCGTTTGTATGTCCGTGGATGCTTGAATTTCTCAAGCTTAAGCTTTGAATCTGTATTTCTTTCTGATGTTATGGTTTCCCCCTAAAAACTTGTTTTCATAAAAATAACCCAGATTCATAAACTAACTCAAAGTTGTTTCATAACAACGACAGGGTTCTGATGAGCAATCGATTGACGTGAATATAACAAGCAATGTTAGAGAGGTATCAAACACTCTTCATTTAATTATTATACTTGGAGAAATGTTTACTGTTTATCAGAACTTTATGTAATATGTTGATCCTACTGTTCAGAATGGGCTCGAAGAAGCACTTTCTTTGTATGAGGAAATGGTTGGAAGTGGAATCTTCCCTGATGTAGTAACTTATAGTTCCATTTTATATGGTCTTTGTAAGCATGGGAAGTTATCTGAAGGAAAACTGCTTTTGAGGGAGATGGAAAAGATGGGCATGCATCCTAATGATATCTCATATTCTATCCTTCTCAACGCATTGTTTAAGGCTCAGAAAATTAAAGAAGCATTGATGACACTGGGTTGTATGATTGTGCGTGGGAATAGCTTTGATCTGATAGCATGTACTGTTTTGATTGATGGATTCTTTAAGAATGGAGGAATCAGAGAGGCCGAATATATATTCAACAATTTATATGAACTTAATCTAGTTCCTAACTCTATCACATATTCTGTTTTAATCAATGGGCGTTTGCAAAGTTCGGAGACATAAATGGTGCTGAATCTGCTCTGTATGAGATGGAGGAGAAACATTGTGTTCCTAATGTCATCATATATTCTTCTATGATCAATGGTTATGTGAAGAAAGGAATGCTTTGGAATGCATTTAATGTATTGAGAAAGATGGTACACGAAAATGTGATGCCAAATATATTTACTTATGCAATTCTACTTGATGGTTCTTTCAAAGCTGGTTGGCAAGATATTGCCCTTGATCTTTATAACAAAATGAAACAGAGAGGATTGAAGGATAATGTTCTTATACTGGATGCTTTTGTGAATAACTTGAAAAGAAGTGGAAGGATGGAAGAAGCTGAGGATTTAATTGCAAAAATGGAATCGGGAGGTTTAATACCCGACCTTGTGAACTACACAAATTTGATGGATGGGTTCTTGAAGTCTGGGAAGGAGTCATCTGCTCTTAACCTGGCTCAGGAATTGATATCCAAGAATGTAGTTTTTGATGTTGTTGCTTTTAATGTCCTAATTAATGGTTTGTTTAAGCTTGGGAAATGTGATACTGAATCAATTTATAAAGTAATGGGGGATTTGGGGTTATCTCCCGATTCAGCAACATACAACACCATGATAAATGGTAATTTTAAGAAGGGGAACTGGGAAACTGCCGTGCAATTGTGGAATGAGATGAAGAGCCGAAAGTTGGTACCGAGTGCAATCACATGTAACCTTATGATAAACGGACTTTGTGAAGCTGGGAAGATCGAAAACGCAATCAATATTGTGAAAGAAATGGTTGTGATGGGTTTGTACCCCACGTCAATTACTTATAGAATTCTACTCAATGCATCCTCAAAGAGTAGAAGAGCTGACACTATTTTACAGATCCATAAGTTGCTTGTTGATTTGCACCTTGAAGTCAATAAGGATATTTACAATGTTCTCATAAGCAACTTGTGCAAACTAGGAATGACTAGGAAGGCAACTGCAGTGTTGAAAGACATGGAGAAAAGAGGAATTTTAGCAGACACAATAACGTACAATGCCCTGATACAAGGATACTGCATTAGCAGCCATCTGAAGAGAGCTTTTATAACATTTTCTACTATGTTGTCTGAAGGAGTTTCTCCAAATATTGTAACTTACAATCTCCTTCTAGGTGGTCTTTCTAAAGCTGGGTTAATACGCGAGGCCGATGACCTACTTACCGAGATAAAGAAAAAGGGCTTAGTTCCCAATGCTTGTACCTATGAAACTCTGATGTGTGGCCATTGCAAGGTTGGAAATACAAAGGAAGCTTTGAGATTCTACTGTGAGATGGTAATTAAAGGATTTGTTCCAAGAGCGAGCGCCTATAACACGCTTATTGGTTATTTTTCTAAGATGGGAAAAATGAGCCAAGCCAAGGAGCTAATGAAAGAGATGCAGAGAAAAGGTGTATCCCCCACTTCTTCCACATATGACATACTGATTTGTGGATGGTGCAAACTGTCTAAAATGCCAGAACTGGACAGGACATCGAAAGTATCATACCGGGCTGAGGCAAAAAGATTACTCAATGAGATGAATGATCGAGGATTTGTTCCTTGTGAAAGTACCCTTTTTTGCATTGGTTCTACCTTTGCTGCACCTGGGAAGAAGGCTGATGCTCGTATGCTATTGAAGAGCACATTCAAGAGAAAGCGTGAATGAGGTATGTTTATTTTAGGGGCTCAATTCCTTCAAATAGTCAGTATTGTCTTTACTCTCTGAGATTTATCTTATGATCTCTTGTGCTTTAGCATTGTTAGCAAAGTTTTATAATAACCAAGTTTGGTAATCTATTTTGAACTTGGTTATTCTAAAACTTCAAATAATATATTTTATTTTAAAATTAATCCAACGTTAGATAATTCATTTTATTGCTTAGTTAGAAAAATAAAGAATCATAAATTACACAAAAAAAAAGGTTATAACTTCTTTAGGCTTGGAAAAAAGTGTAAATTAAAATTTTAAAAATGAAAAAAAGTCTTTACTGAAAAATTTTGAAAAAAAAAAAAGCGAACTTATTTTATTATTTATCTTAATGGAAAATTATACTTTAACAAAATTGTACAATATTCATAAAATAATATAATATAAAATCTCAATTTTAGGATTGACGAGAACAAATCTATATTAATTAAATTTTGGAAAAAAAATATGAAATCCAGTAATAGTACAACAAAACTGAAGAAAAAATAACTGGCACAAACTCAAACTTAGTAACTTGATTAAACAACCATGCATCATCCTAATCAAAGAGTTTACAATTCCAGGTTAAATAACTCTGCCAAGACATCGATTAAATAACTCCCCAAGCTAATTAACTTTTCAGACTAAACAACTTCAAGTTAAATAACTTCAAACTAAACAAACTTTGTGCCCCAAAACGCCTCCTTAATTATAACAAGTTCTCTTAACAAAGATACATTTTCTCACACCTGATATATAAACTGCCCTTGTGTTTCCTGTTTTATTTAAAGTTCAAAAGAAAAATGCGAGAAGTAGCTTTCAGATTAGAATGCTGAGATTTGCTATCTGAAACGGCTGTTTTTTTCATTCAAATATGCAGGATATATGACATATGACATCATTTCAATTCATGGTATTGGTGGCCACCTACTTGGAATTTAATATTTTACATATTTTTTGGTGACCAAAAAATCGTAGGGTCAGATAGTTATCTTATGACATTAGTTAAGTTGCGCTTAATCCAATCCGAACACTCACCTATTAAAATAAATAAATAAATAAAAAGATATCATTTGATTTACACCTTTTTCCTCTATCAATGCAACTGTGTTTCTGTGTAATCGATGAAGTTCAATGTCTTTTGCCCTTTTCATCATCATCCAGGCAATGTTACTCATCAAGTCTCCATCTCATTTGTGCAACCATCTCACTTATCTATGATCATCACCCATCATTATTGAGTATATCTTTCCCTCCCCCTTGTGGTAATGCCATTTTGAGCTGTCATCATTCTTGAGGCTGACTTGGGTTTTTGTTCTATTGTATCTCTCCATTTCTAATTCCAGGGCTTACTGGGGTGAGTTGAAGAAGTTTGAAAACTTCACATATAGATGAGAGCTACAGTTGCTGCGCTCAGGAATCTGCTGGTATACTCGAAGGTGTTAATATGTTTGGTTCAGAAAGTTAAAGTTCTTGAAAGGTAGTTGGCACAAAAAATTTCATTTGGTAATATTTCTTAAAAGTTTGCATAGGAGTTTGCTGGATGTATATTTTTATTGATTCATTTTTACAGGAACTGTTTGAAAGTGGGGAAGATGAAAGAAGGTGAAATAGAATTGTGCATTCAAATAAGTAGCGAGAATACTTCTTGTCTGGTCTTCTTTGCTGACAATCACGAGATTGAAGGCGTTTCCAAAGCATTTCATGAGCATTCTAAAATGCTTCAAGGTGAGTAGTTTTTGTTTCGCTTCATGCTTTTCTATTACATGTTCAACATCATTGAGTACACTCATCATTGAGTACACTCATCATTGGTAGCCTGAATTTATTGTTGACATAGCGGCATAAGGTTTAGTTACTCGATTAAGTCTCTTTTCATTTATCCTTTTCTTAGTTTGAATTTTTCAGTCTTAGTGATGGCATAGGGTTAAAGTTAATACAAAGCTGTGTTGATTGTTGAGCTTATCTTTAGAGCACCCGGCAAGCCTTATCTTAAAATGTCTTTGAACCGAGGAAAAACGATATTTTCTTGTCAATTTTCAGGAAAAGGATGTCTGGACATTATTAAAAGAGTTGTCTTCTTGGAATTATAATGTTTTTGGGTTTAAGAACCATTTACTCTCACGGCTGAACTTCCTAATTCTTATTGAATGATCAACGAATGAGTTTATAGACATTACAAAGGAAACAACTTAAAGAATAAGACATAACAACATAACAGAAATTACCAAGTGACCAAATAAACTAAAGTTGCATAATAGAAAGAATGATGTTGTCATCATTTGCCAATCATTAGCTCACAAAAGGTTCTAGAATTACCAATGCCAGCTCACCCAGCCGGTCGAGCTGAATATCTAAATGCCATGTGTTACAAACTTATCATCTCTCTCATGCACACATTTTGAGATCTCTGGACACCGATCATTGGTTATTGACTTGCAGGCTGAATTTACTGGGCATAACAGATTTTCTGAAACTGTACAAGCTTAATGAGAGCATGTCATGGTGATGGAAGGAAGGAAGGATATGGATGAACAATAAACAGAAAGTGAAACTCCAGGCAGATATTTGAGAATGTTGATGCAGAATTGTGGTTGCATTGAAGTGGCAAAAATTGAGGTCTATGTTGATATAATTTCGAGTTCTCTTTCAAGTTGGCTACAAGAAAGCGAGAAGGGAAAGGGGGTTTTGTAAATCTATCTTATATTTGGGTACTTTCGACAAAACATTGGTGTGCTCCACATCCACATCTTCCGACAAATTGGGTCAACATCGGTGAGATCTCACATCGGTTGGAGAGAGGAGAGAGGAAACAAAGTGTTTCTTATACGGATGTGGGAAATCTCTCCCTAGTAGACGCGTTTTTAAAACTGTGAGGCTGACGGTAATACATAACGGGCCAAAAAAGACAATAATGTATTAGTAGTGGGCTTAGGCCGTTATATGAATTGTAAGGAAACTCGTAGTTTTTTTTTTTGTACACTATTACAATTTAAGGTTAGATTAAGGTAAAGTTGCAAGTATAAGTCAAATTTTTGGTTCTTGATTGGGTTGTTTCTAAATGATGTTGAGTATAATAATTGTTTTATTATGATAGGCTTATGTGTTGGAATTGCAAGATGATATTTGACTTATGAGTATCATGTTTTATTACCACAGGTCAACATCTCATACATATGGTAACTCTAAATTATTTTAGACTATTTAAATTTCTTATTAAAGATAAATGAAATAAATTTTGAATTTACAAATAGATTAAACATTTTCACATTGATTTTCAGTGTATGCTCGATATCGACTAAAGAAATTCACTTTTAGGCGATCAATTGAAAGGAATAAGTGTATTCATGCTGTAATTATTAAGACCTGTTTGATGATGTACATATTTTAACGTAAATATTTTAGCTTATGTTCCAAAAAAAAAAATTTAAGTTTCTAAAAATTACTTTAATTTTAAAAAACAAAAAAAGTTTTATCGAACAAAGTCTTAAGTCTTTATTTTTATTTTTTTAAAAAAAAGTTCAACAATATTTAAAGCGGAAGAATTCAATCTCTAATCTTTTAGCACAAAAACGTACATATCTAAACAAAATCATTTACAACTAAATTCAAAAGAATAATTAAGTCATAAAAAATCTTAATACCTTGGAAATAGTTGAATATATCACTCTTCTCGATTTACGCTTTGAAGACGATAAATTGACTTTTTTTGAACGAGTGATAGCGATTCTAGATATGTTTCGAAGAAACAAGGAATAGCATGATGTTAGAAATTTACGAATTTGTCGTGTCGTGTAAAAACCAGAACGATTTACCAATCGCTTATAAACAAATCATTTTTGCTCAAATGACGCACCCGTATACCATGACAATAAAGAATTATTTTATTAGATCACATATTTCAGTCATAAATATACAAGAAAGAAAGCTGTGCTGTGCATATTTTTTCAAAGCATAATATGTACCAAAAAATCACTTAAGCTTCTCTCCATAGCCTATGGACCTACTTTTTTCCCTCTTCACAACATTGTTCTTGCTTGACCTATATTCAAACCACTGCTTGCAGCCATTAAACAAAGCCCTTCACTTGAGATTTGATTTTTAAATTGCATTTGTCTCGACCTTGAAATCTCGCTCTCTTCAAGCTCGAACAAGGCAGTCATGATCCAAAAAGTAGTCTCCTTAATGGACAATAAAGGTGAGCGGAATCCATATACCACAGAGTCTCTCCAGATAAAAAAACCTATAAAAAAAACAATAAGAAAGAAACCACTACAAGGGTTGTTCCTAAATCAAGCAGAAACGAGAAACGAGAAACGAGAAAACGAGAACATTATCAAACAAACAAACAATATAAACTGCTATCTCAGGAAGCAGTTTGTGAAAAAAGGAGAAGAATATGGAAGCCAGAAATGAATGGGAGATAAGAAAAAACCTATCCAGGAGAAAAGAGCAGCAGTTTGCAGCAATGAAGAACTCCCTGCTCACGCAGCTGCAACTGTGGGATCAATAAAGACATACAATTAACTCATACTAAGGCAACACAAATGCATATGTAACAACAAAATGATGAGCAGCTTACCAGTACAAGCATACAATGTTGGCGTATCCGTAAAACAAAACAGCCCAACTCGAACCCAAGAACCTGCAATTTCAGTTTGAACCAAGTAATATAGATAAGCTAATGAAGACGGGTACCATCGTGGTTAACTGTAATAGCCCAAGCCCACCATTAGCAGATATTGTCATCTTTGGGCTTTCCTTTCCAGACTTCCCCTCAAGGTTTTAAACGCGTCTGTTAGGGAGAGGTTTCCCTTATAAAGTATATTTCGTTCCCCTCTCCAGCCAATGTGGGCTCTCACAATCCACCCCCATTGGGGCCCCAGCGTCCTCGCTGGCACACTTCCCGATGTCTGGCTCTGATACCATTTGTACAGCCCAAGCCCACCGCTAGCAGCCTATATTGTCCTCTTTGGGCTTTCCCTTCCAGACTTCCTCACAAGGTTTTAAACGCATCTATTAGGGAGAGATTTTCCTTATAAAGTATATTTCGTTTCCCTCTCCAACCAATGCAGGATCTTACATTAACACACCGAGGGCCCAAAATATCACAAAGAATTTATGTGTTGATTAGACTTGTTTTCATAATATGCAAGACGTAGTTGTTCTTTGGTTTCTTTCTCTTATTGATAGGTGACATTGACACAGTTTTACAATGAGAACAAACACATGTGTACTAAAAAATGAAGATTATGTTTTAACAAATATTTGTGTGGTTCAATTATAAAACCAGACCCTAAACAAGTTGAGTGAAAAACATAAACGACAGTTTTTTGTTTTGGGTTTTTTAGAAAAACGACGACGTTAGTTTTTTTTTTTTTTCGATTAGGGGGGGGGAAATAACATTACCACATGAAGTCTCGAATGAATAGAGCACGTGGGAGCGTAAGACCCATTTCCAATCAGGCAAGAAGCATTGTAAGAGCTGATAAGCCTTTGATGTTCTCAGGATTCAGATAATTAGTCCACTGAACAGACAAATATATGGTGGTGAGAGGTAATATCCACAAGTGTTCAAGCTAACTATCAATAATATCTCAACTATTCTCACGGTCAACGAGTCAACGAGCCAACCGCACTGACTCTACTACATTTTGTAAATGTTTATATCAAACCAAAAGTTCAAACAGGAAAAATACCAATTGTGAAACCGGCATCACATGAAGAGGAGTGTTGCTGTCCATCCAGATAATGCTCCAACAAATTTTACACCTTTTTCAGGAAGTTTTTCCGGTGCGTGCCTGTAAATCTTAAAAAGGACAACGTTTAAGGGAATGTTGAACAAGTCTAACATTTCAGCAACATGACAAGAATATATTGTAATCTTGGTTTCGGATCTCAAACTTGTACTATACCGTTTTATATGACCATATACACATAAGAAAAGTCGTCGTCCAGAAAGAGAAGAATATAGCCAAAAAAAAATAGGGAGTATGATGTGAGAGTCCTAGCAGGGAATATATTAGGGATATTGGAAGAGCATTTGTAACATTTCAGGTTCACCGCTAGCAAATATTGTCCTCTTTAGGCTATCCCTTTTCGGACTTTCTCTCAAGGTTTTTTTAAAACGCGTCTGCTAGAGAAAGGTTTCCACCACCCTTATAAAGAATGTTTTCTTCCCCTCTTCAACCGATGTGGGACCTCACAATGAGAAAACATGAATGTTATCAAATTGTGAGATCCTACATCGGTTGGAAAGGAGAGCGAAGTATTTCATTATAAGAATGTAGAAACCTCTCCCTGGCAGACACGTTTTAAAAACCTTGAGAGAAAAAGAGAGCCCGAAAGGGATAGCCCAAAAGAGGACAATATTTGCTAGCAGTGGGCTTCGGGCTATTACAAAATGGTATCAGAGGCAGACACTGGGCGGTATGCTAGCAAGGACGCTGGGCCCCGAAGGGGGGGTGGATTGTGAG
The DNA here is from genome assembly GCA_033971965.1 of Cucurbita ficifolia. Classification (NCBI taxonomy): domain Eukaryota; kingdom Viridiplantae; phylum Streptophyta; class Magnoliopsida; order Cucurbitales; family Cucurbitaceae; genus Cucurbita; species Cucurbita ficifolia. The sequence goes on from CM066963.1 coordinate 2,657,665, forward strand.
ATCCCCCACATCGATTGAGGAGGGAAACGAGTGCCAGCGAGGATGTTTGGGCCCCGAAGGGGATGGATAGTGAGATCCCCACATCGGTTGGAGAGGGGAACGAAGCATTCTTTATAAGGTGTGTGAATCGTTATAATAAGGGATTGTGTGGACTTCTCCCTAGCGGATGCGTTTTAAAAAACTTGAGAGGAAGCTCAAAGAGGACAATATCTGCAAGCGGTGGGCTTTGGAGCTATTACAACATTGGTGAAGCTGTGGGCAATTAGTCAGGGGACTTGGTTATAAATAGGAAGGGTAAGCGATCTTAAGATAAACGCTTGTCTAATCACATAAGATAAACGTGCACAAACTTGTTAACAAAGTATAGAGGACCATGAACTAACCCTCTAAGATTTTGTGGCAGACATATTTCATTGAATGAATTAGCATATGAAACTAAAAAGGAAAACATAGGCAAGAAAAAGTCTACCAAAAAGCAACCGCTAGAAGTGCAGCAACCAAAGCAATTATTCCAATTGGCAAGATACTATTTGGTATGAACGGGACAAAAGTAGATCCACATAACCTGCAAGAAAATCATGCAAAACCAAAACAGCATCTCTTCAAGACAATTCTAAATATTAACGTTATCGTTTTATGAACGAAGCTAGGCTAGAGAAAGACATTACCTTGGGGTAGGACAGAAAATCCACCACCGTGATGAAATCTTCCCAAAATTTCAAGATTAGAACAGTAAGAAACATTAAAGAAAACTCATGAAGTTTACAACAAGACCAGAAGCGACAAACGGCCGACGTGGCTGCAAAGTAAGGCAAGGGCATGGCCCCCTGCTATTGCAAGCTGAGTCAAAAACTATATAAGTTGTAACTACTCCTAATGTTTGTATTAACATGGCCTCCTTCTCTCCCCTCTTCTTCGAAAAGTTATGACAAACAGTGGCAAGGTTCCCCAAGCAAACAGTTAAACATCCCCTACATGTATAAGGAAGTGAAAGAAGAACACACAAATTATCTTCGAAACACGAAAACATTAACGGCGCATGGCTCGAAACATTATTGTCAATGTCATTCTCTATAAACAGCTTGAATTATGAATGGAAGTAGTTTTTTTACCAGCCATGGAACTGCCAAAAGCGCGGTTTCGTTTCCAGCTAAAAGGTTTCGGGCATTAAGAAATAATCTGAGGCAATTGTAGCAAGCATAAAAGGGATATTGGGCTGGCTGCAGAGAGAACTTTGGCTGTCAATGAACTCCATTCCTCAAGCCCTTTTTGCTGTCTCTTAAGGTCTCAGATTCCTTTCACAATTAAAAGTGAAAACGTGAGTAGCAAAAATCCACATTCTAGTGTAAGATATAAGGCCCAAGATCGCTAACCATTGTATTTTATTGCTATTGAAGTTCCTGATCATGATAATAAATGAAGATAGCATTTTAAAAATTTCAAACAATATGACCCAACAGCAAGAAACATGTCTTGCTCTTCCATTTATTCAAGACAACACAACATATTTGACATCAGACCAAAAGTGAAGATAGCATTTCCCATTACACTCTATCGATCATTCAAATTTTTCCGAAATTGATGTTTCTTACTTGGTCTGAGGCCTTTGGAGCAAATCCCAAAAGAAAACGTTGAGGAGCTTATGCCTCAAAAGTGGACAATATCATACCATTGTTTGGAGGTCGGTGTTCTGGTATCAGAGACATCGCCCTAACCTTAGGCCATGTCAATAGAAGCCTCAAAGGTTGAACAAAGAAGGTTTTTTTTTACTTTTTTTTATTTTTTTTTTTTTTTTCTTTTAGTTATTTCTTTTTTTTTTTTTTTTTTTTGTTTTTTATGGGCTTTATCTACTTATTATGTTATTTTTTTTTTACTTTTTTTATTTGGTTTATCTTAATTCTTGATGGTATTTTTTTTTGCTTTTTTTTTTTCTTTTTATGTTTTTTTTATTTTTTTTTTTTCTTTTCTTTTCTTTTTTTTCTTGTTCTTTATTTGTTATTTTATATTTGTTTTACTTTACTTTTTTTTTTTTTTTTTTAGTTCTTTATTTTTTCTTTTTTTTTTTTTATTTGATGTATTGTTTATGTTTTGTCTTTGTTTTTCTTTTTTTTTTTATTTATTGTTGATTATATTTTTTTTATATTTTGAATTTTTATTTTTTTTAATTTTATTTTATATTTTTTGTAGTTGGCATTTTTTCTTTAAGTTGTTATTGTTTTACATAGACCATTTATATTTATTTTTTTAATTATATAGTTTTTATTGTTTTTTTTCAGTATTCTGTCTTCTATCTCTCCCAATCTGTATTGCCATTAGTGAGATTTTCGGTTTCATTTTCATTTTTATCTTTTTCTTATTATTTATACTTTATTCTTTTTATCTGTTTTTTTTTTTTTGTAATGGAGACTATTGTCTGTTTTTTTTTTTTTATTATTTTTTTTAAATTATTTTTTTTTTTTTAATTTATTATTTTAATTAATTATTTTTTTTTTTTTTTTTTTTTTTTGTTATTGTTTTTTTCTTTTTTATTTTTTTGTTACGCTCAGAAAATTTTTTTTTTTACTGGTTAATTGATTTTTGTTTTTTTTCGATTTTATTTAGTATTATTTGTGTTTTTTTATATTTGTTAATTTTTTGCATTTATTTTTTGCTATAACCTAACTTTATGCACTAGTAACTATACTACATATTTTTTGTTTTATTTTTTTTTGTTTTTTTTCTTTTTTTTTAGTTCCTTAATTAGTTATTTTAATTTTTTGTCAGTTTTATTGTTCATTTTATTTGACTATTTCTTTTTTTTTTCTAGTTTTATGTTTTTTTTTTTTTTTCTGTATTTTTAGTGCTAAGCCTTTTTATTAATATTTTTTATTCTTTTTTTTTTTTTTTTGTTTATTTTTTTATTAATTTTTTTGGGGATTGACTATACCAATTTATTGTATTTTTTATTTTTGTTATTAGTATTTATTGGTTTATTTTTTTGTGTTGATTTTATCTATTTTATAATTTTTTTTATAGTTTATTTAATTTTTTAAATTTCTTTATTATTTGAGTATTAGTAGTATTTATAATAATTTAATTTAGTCGTTCTTTCTATTTTTTTTATTCTCTTACTTTCTATTTGTTTGTATTAATATTTTTTTTAATTAATTTATTATTATTATTGGTATTGTTTTTATTTTTTTTTATGTGCTGGAGTTTTAATTTATTTTTTTTGTTTTTTTTTTTTTTTTTTTTATTTTATTTTTCTTTTGATTTTTTTTTTTTTTTTTTTTTTTTTAGTCTTTTTTAAATTTATTTTTATTATTCTTTTCCCCTTTATTATTGTTTACTTTATTTTTTTTTTACTTTTTTTTTTTTATATTTTTATTTTTATTTTATTTTTTCTTTATTCGTATGAGCTTTGAATGGTGTAGTCAAAAGTGACTCAAGTGTCGAAACAAAGGGTGTAACTTTGTTTCGGAGGACTCCAGAGAAGGAATCGAGCCTCAATTAAGGGGAGGCTGTTCAGGACTCGTAGACTTCAATGGAGGCTTTATAGTGTATTTTGGTTTGAGGGAGGATTGGTTAAGAGGTAGTCCCACATTGACTAATTTAGGGATATGATCATGAGTTTACAAATACTGGAATATATCTCCATTGGTATGAGGCCTTTTGGGAAGCTCAAAACAAAGTCGGGAGAGCTTATACTCAAAGTGTACAATATCATATGATTTCATTTGATTGCGAATAGTCATAATTCCTAACCACACATGCCACACAACACAGATTTGCCACAGACCAAACCACCTCCTATCATAATAGCAAATATGATGACGCATTGAAAATCCCCATTGATTCAAGTAGGATAAAAAGAACGAAATCATCAAAATCTGGCCAATATAGTATACAGAGCAGCCAGTGAGAGGAGCTACCTGGTGATGTGATTGAGGGACGTCCGGATTCCGAGGCGGAGACCGGAGAAAAGACGGCGGTGCGGCAAGGTTAATCGCGAACTGTATGGCAGCGCCTGCTTCAAACAAAAGCAATTCTGTGGATTTGGGTTATTGAGAGGGAAAAAGAGGGAAATGGGCTTCGAAGGAATTGAAGCCGAGAGGAGAAACACTAATGGGTCTCGTCGTGCAGGATTTCTTGCCACTAATTTAAGTGATGTCTTGCCATAACCCTGCCAATGGGGGCTTCCCCGCCATTGTTCATCGCGGTAAGCTCAGATTTCTGACAGACAAAACTACAATTGATTTCGCTAGTAGAGCGAGAGAGAGGGAGAATGAGAGGGAGCGCGCTGAAAGAACTCTTGATTATGAGCGTTAATAAGGACAAAGAAGAGAAGATCTAATTTGGAGTGTTCCTGAGATGGTCTGGAGATATTTTAGCAACGATCAGCATTTGGTTTCACGTTCTTGCTGAAGTGTGCGAAAAAGAAACAAGTGGGTTTCGGCTCTCTCAAGATCGAATTTAGTTAATAAAGAACAACCCTCACATGCCTCTTCTTCCGTTTCATTCAACTTTCCTTTTCCCTTCATCCGAAAAAAAAATCTTATTTTTATGTTGTAAAGCTGTTCTTTCATTGAAAAGTTGGAAGATTACTCCGAAATTTCATACCTATCATATGACAAACATAATGGTCCAGACTTTGTTTATCAGGTGATGCTATATGTCAGAATTGAAACAGCAATTGTGCACCCACTTGTTCTAATTCAGCGAAAAAGCTTAACTATGAAAAAATCGGACTTCGCAGGATAACGTCAGCGTATGCTCGAGTCTCGAGTCACGTTTGAGAGAAAATGTTATGAAAATGTGCGAGCGAGGAAGTACGTTTGAAAATAATTTGAAAGAAAAACAATGTAGCTAAGAGAGAGGAGGTTATCGTTGCTCTATGAGGACAGTCTGACCGTTCCCCCTCTACTCTAGAGGTCCGCAAGTCTTGGCTTTTCGTCTATACCATAGGGTCCATCTCTTTGCTTGAAATGAGGCTAGCCGTTGTATAGCCCTTCAACCCCCGGCCTAACAATTTGGGCTCATGTTCCCATACTCTTTGTTGCCCTCTCTTGAGTTACAGAGGGCCTACGCTACCAAGCTCGGTGATTGTACTATTATATGACATAGTTTTTTTGTTTTAATATTGCAAATTATGCTTCAAAATTAGCAATGTGGGACTTTCTGATAAGGCACACAATTTATGGCCAAAATACATTTCTTTTGTGGTTTATTTGATTCTGGTATGAATGGCTTCACACACTAAATTTGTCTTTCATTTTGGAAGAGATCATTCAAGTAAGAATTTATAAACGTATTTTTTCTCACAACTCAAGTTGATTCAACACATAGCTCATAATCAATTAAAGTTAAGATAACCGATGTATCATGAGACCTTGAGATGACATCATGATATGAGGGTCATATGTTGTGGAAAACCTAGATGATGAGATGAGATGCGATGATGCATATGAGAGACCTTAACCTAGAGTAGAGGCAAGGTCTAGCCGAGAGTAACTTGGCCTAGTCTAGAGACAAAGTCAAAATAAAGTCGCTGACGATTGAACATACACGCAAAAGCGACATGTATGTGTAAAACAAACTTAGATTATGCATGAGTTTGTGTTCAGTTGACCACAAGACAAAACTTGCCCTAAGTTCGTAACTAAACAATAATCTAGATAAGTGTAAAAGGAACGTTGGTTTCCCTTAAACTTGTAATAATGCGTGTCAAGATAACATTAAAAAAAAAAGAAAGGTTCACATTCAAGGCCGCAATTCTAGGACCCTTGGGAGGGATCGGAGAGGCCCCAGCCGTTTTTCCTTTCAACACACGCAAGGAGAGAGAGGTTTTCGTTGCTCTAGTGAGACCAGCCGAACGCGTTACCCTCCGACTCTAGTGGACCGCAAGGTGTGTGGCTTTCGCCTATTACCATAGGGCCCATGTCTACGCATTGAAATAGGGCGGGCTAGTGTTTTGCCACTTAAACCCACGGCCCAGAATTTGGGCTCATGTTCCATCTCTTTGTTGCCCTCACTCAAGGTTACAAGCTTGCCGCTTACCAAGCTCTGCTCGGCAATTGAGTTATTATATGACCTTCTTAAATAACGGTAAAAACTCATGCTTCAAAAAGTAGCAATGTGGACTTCTATAATAAAGGCAAACAATTTTGATTTTGGTACATTTTGGTTATATCTCTAAAACGTCACTTACAATCCTTAATTCTCCATTATGTTTGTATTTTTATACTAATAAATTTACTCAAACATTGTCATGGACTACGAGACCATATATAAACTAGACTAAAAGATTTATAACAGAGAAGTATCCCGATTGTTCATAGTTTCAAATTCATGGTCAATACTTTATGAAGCAAGCCTGTGGGTATCGATAGTTAAGAGAGAGAGAGGTTATCGTTGCCCAGCCTGACACAGTTCCCCTCTACTCTAGAGGCCGCAAGGTATGGGCTTTCGTCTAGTCTAGAGGGACAAGTCAATAAAGTCGCTTGACGATTGAACATACACGCAAAAGCGACATGTATGGTTCAACAAACTTAGATTAGCATGAGTTGTGTTCAGTTGACAAGACAAAACTTGCCTAAGTTCGGACGAAACAATTAAATCTAGATCAAGTGTAAAGGAACTTTGGTTTTCCCTTAAAACTGTAATAAGCGTGTCAAGATAAATTAAAAAAAAGAAATGCACATTAAGGCCCATTCTAGGACCTTGGGAGGGTCGGAGAGGCACCAGCAGTTCCTTTCCACCCGCAAGAGAGAGAGTTTTCGTTGCTCTGTGAGGACCAGGCCGTCTACGCGTTACCTTCCGACTTATGACCGCAAGGTGTGGGATTCGCCCTATACCATTAGGGCCAATCTCTACGACTGAACATTGGTCGGCTAGGGTTTTTGCCACTTAAACCCGGCCCGAATTTGGGCCCATGTTCCATCTCTTGTTGCCCTCACTCAAGTTACAAGCTTACGCTACCAAGCTCGGCAAATTGAGTTATATAGGACCTTTCTTAAATACGGTAAACTATGCCAGTCAAACATTGCAAGTGGGAACTTCTAATAAAGGCAACACAATTTTGATTTTGGTACATTTTTATCTTCTTAAAAGGTACTTACAATCCTTAATTCTCATTTCTGTCTTTTTTATACTAAAATTTACTCAAACATTGTCATGGACTACGAGACCATAGATAAAATAGACTTACAAGATCATAACAGAGAGATCCCGATGTTCAAGTTTCAAATCATGGTCAATACTTATGAAGCAAGCCTGTGGGTTGTGGGTATATCGACTAGTAAAGAGAGAGAGGTTACGTTGCCACGGCCTGACACGTTTCCCCCATACTCTAGAGGCCGCAAGGTATGGGCTTTCGTCTAGTCTAGAGACAGTCAAATAAAGATCGCTGACGATTGAACATACACAGCAAAGCGGACATGTATGGTCAAAACAAACTTAGATATGGCATGAGTTGTGTTCAGTTGACCAAGGACCAAAACTGCCTGAAGTTCGGAGACGAAAACAATAAATTCTAGATAAGTGTCAAATGGAACTTGAGTTTCCCTTAAAACTTGTAATAAGCGTGTCAAGATAAATTAAAAAAAAGAGAAAATGGTTACATTAAGGCCAATTCTAGGCCTTGGGAGGGTCGAGAGAGGCACCAGACATTTTTCCTTTCACAGCAAGGAGAGAGAGGTTTTCGTGCTCTGTTCGAGACCAGAATGACGCCGTTACCCTCCGGACTCTAGTGGACCGCAAGGTGTGGGCTTTCGCCTATACATATGGCCATCTCTACGCTTGAAATAGGGGCGGCTAGGTTTTGCCACTTAAACCCGCCCAGATTGGGCTCATGGTCCAATCTATTGGTTGCCCTCAATCAAGTTACAGCTTACGCTGCCAAGCTCGGCAATTGAGTTATTATATGACCTTTCTTAAATACGGTAAACTATCTTCAAAATTAAGCACTGTGGGACTTTCTAATAAAGGGCACACAATTTTGATTGTCGTACATTTTTTTATCTCTTAAAAGTCTTACAATCCTAAATTCGCATTTTGTCTTTTTTATACTAATTCATTTTACTCAAACATTGTCATGGACTACGGGACCATATTATAAAATAGGACTCCAAGATCATAAATGTAGAAGTTATTCCGATGTTCATAGTTTCAAATCATGGTCAAAATACTTATGAAAGAAAGCCTGGGGTATCGGACTAGTAAAGAGAGAGAGGTTATCGTTTGCCAGCCTGAACACGTTACCCGCTACTCTAGAGGCGCAAGGTATGGGCTTTCGTCTAGTTATGAGAGACAAGGCAAATAAAAGTCACCGCTGACGATGAACATACACGGCAAAAGAGACATGTTGGTCAAACAAACTTAGATTATGCCATGATTGTGTTCAGTTGACCAAGACAAAACTTGCCTAAGTCGGAACGAACAATAAATCTAGCTAAGTGTAAATGGAACTTGAGTTTTCCCTTAAAACTTGTAATCAAGCGTTGTCAGATAAATTCAAAAAAAAAAGAAATGGATTCACATTAAGGCCCATTTCTAGGACCTTGGGAGGGTCGGAGAGCACCAGCCAGTTTCATGTCACCGCAAGGAGAGAGAGAGAGGTCTCGTTGCTCTGTGAGACCAGCCTGACGCGTTACCTCCGACTTAGGACCGCAAGGTGTGTGGGCTTCCATATCCATAGGGCCCATTCTACGCTTGAAATAGGGGGCGGCTAGTGTTTTGCCACTTAAAAACGGCCAGAATTTGGGCTCATGTTCCATCTCTTGTTGCCCTCACTCAAGTTACAAGCTTACGCCTACCAGCTCGGCAATGAGTTATTATAGGGACCTTTCTAAATACGGTAAACTATGCTTCAACAAATTAAGCAATGGGGACTTTTACTAAAGGGCACACAATTTGCATTTTGGTACATTTTTTTATCTCGCTTAAAAGTACTTACAATCCTTAATTCTCATTTTCGTCTTTTTTATACTAATTTATTTACTCGAACCATTGTCATGGCTACGAGAATATATACAAAATCGACTACAAGATATAACAGAGCAAGTATCCCGATGTTAATAGTTTCAAATCAGGTCAATTACCTTATGAAAAGCAAAGCCTGTGGGTATCGACTAGTAAAGAGAGAGAGGTTAAAGTTGCCAGCCTGACACGTTCCCTATCTCTAGAGGCCGCAAGGTATGGGCTTTTCGTCTAGTCTAGCGACAAAGTCAAAATAAAGTCGTGACGATTGAACATTACACGCAAAAAGCGACAGGTATGGTTCAAACAAACCTTAGATTATGCATTGAGTTGTGTTCAGTGGACCAAGACAAAACTTGCCTAAGTTCGGACGAAACAATAAATCTAGATAAGTGTAAATTGGAACTTGCGTTTCCTTATAAAATTGTAATAGCGTGTCAAGATAAATTAAAAAAAAGAAATGGTTCACATTACGGACCAATTCTAGCGACCTGGGAGGGTCGGAGAGGCACCAGCCAGTTTTCATTCTCACGCAAGGACGAGAGAGGTTTTCGTTGGCTCTGTGAGACCAGCTGACGCGTTACCCTCCGACTTAGTTGAGCGCAGGTGTGGCTTCGCTATTACCATAGGGCCATCTCTACGCTTGAAATAGGGGGCTAGGTTTTGCCACTTAACAGAGCCCAGAATTTGGGCTCATGTTCCATCTCTTTGTTGCCCCTCACTCAAGTTACAAGCTTACGCTACCAAGCCTCGGCAATTGAGTTATTATATGACCTTTCTTAAATACACCGGTAAAACTATGCTTCAAAATTAGCAATGTGGGACTTTCTAATAAAGGCACACAATTTGATTTTGGTACATGTCTTTTTATCTCTTAAAATTACTTACAATCCTAATTCTCATTTTTCTTTTTTATACTGATAATTATCTCAAACCTTGTCAGGACTACGAGACCAATATAAAATAGACTACAAGATAATAACAGAGAAGTATCCCGATGTTATAGTTCAAAATCATGGTCAATACTTAGAAGCAAGCCTGTGGGTATAGACTAGTAAAATGAGAGAGAGGTTTCTTGCCCCAGCCTGACACGTTCCCTCTACTCTAGAGGCCGCAAGGTATGGGGATTCGTCTAGTCTAGAGACAACGTCAAATAAAAGTCGCTGACGAGTGAACATACACGCAAAAGCGACATGTATGGTCACAACAAAACTTAGATTATGCAGGAGTTGTGTTCAGTTGACCAAGACAAAACTTGCCTAAGTGTCGGACGAAACACCAATAAATCTAGATAAGGTAAATGGAACTTGAGTTTCCCTCTTAAAACTTGTATAAGCGTTTCAAGATAAATTAAAAAAACAAAGAAATGGTTCACATTAAGGCCCCAATTCTAGGGACTGGAGGTCGGAAGACGGCACAGCAGTTTTCCTTCACCGCAAGGAGAGAGAGGTTTTCGTTTTGCCTCTGTGAGCCAAGCCTGACGCTTGAGCTCCGGGACTCTAGTGACCGCAAGGTGTAGGGGCTTTCGCTATACCATAGGGGGGCCCATCTCTACGCTGAAATAGGGGGCTAGTGTTTGCCACTTAAAACCCGGCCCAGAATTTGGGCTCATGTTCCATCTCTTGTTGCCCTCATCAAGTTACAAGCTACGCTACCAAGCGACGGCAAATTGAGTATTATATGGACCTTTCTTAAATACGGTTAAACTATGCTTCAAAATTAGCAATGTGGGACTTTCTAATTAAAGGCAAACAATTTGGATTTTGGTACATTTTTTTATCTCTAAAAGTACTTACAATCCTTAATTTATTTTGTCTTTTTTATACTACTAATTACTCAAACTTGTCATGGACTACGAGACCATATATCAAACTAGACTACAAGATCATACAGAGAAGTATCCCGATGTCATAGTTTCAAATCCATGGTCAATCCTTATGAAGCAAGCCTGTGGGCGGTATCGACTGAAGTAAAGAGAGAGAGGTTATCGTTGCCAGCCTGACACGTCCCCTCTATCTAGAGGCAGCCAAGGTATGGGCTTTCGTCCGAGTCTAGAGACAGTAAATAAAGTCGCTGACGATGTGAAACATACACGCAAAAGCGGACATGTATGGTCAAACAAACTTAGCTTATGCATGAGTTGTGTTCAGTTGACCAAGGACAAAAAACTTGCCTAATTCGGACGAACACAATAAATCTAGATAAGTGTAAATGGAACTGAGTTTCCCTTAAAAACTTGTAATAAGCGTGTCAAGATAAATTAAAAAAAAGAAATGGTTCACATTAAGGCCCCAATTCTAGGACCTTGGGAGGGTCGGAGAGGCACCAGCCAGTTTTCCTTTCACCGCAAGGAGTGAGAAAGAGGTTTTCGTTGCTCTGTGAGACCAGCGTCGACGCGGTTACCCCCGACCTGTGACCGCAAGTGTGGCTTCGCCTATACCATAGGGCCCATCTCTACGCTTGGAAATAGGGCGGCCAGTGTTTTGCCACTTAAACCCGGCACAGAATTTGGGTCATTTTCCATCTCTGTTGCACCACTCAAGTTACAAGTTACGCTACCAAGCTCGGCAATTGAGGTTATATATGACCGTTTTAATACGGTAAACTATGCCTTCAAAAATTAGCCAATGTGGGACTTTTAATAAAGGCACACAATTTTGATTTGGTACATTTTTTATCTCTTAAAAGTACTTACAATCCTTAATTCTCATTACTTGTCTTTTTTATATAATAATTTACTCAAACATTGTCAGGACTACGAGCCCATATATAAAATATACTACAAGCTAATAAACAGAGAAGTTACCCGATGTTCATAGTTTCAAATCATGGTCCATACTTATGAAGCAAAGCCTCGTGGGTATCGACTAGTAAAGAGAGAGAGGTTATCGTTGCCAGCCTGACACGTTCCCCTCTACTCTAGAGGCCGCAGGTATGGGCTTTCGTCTCGTCTAGAGACAAGTTCAAATAAAGTCGCCTGACGAATTGAACATACCGCAAAAGCGACATGTATGGTCAAAACAAATTAATTATGCTGATTTGGGTTCAGTTGACCAAGACAAAACTTGCTAAGTTCGGGAGAAACAATAAATTAGTAAGTGTAAATGGAACTTGAGTTTCCCTAAACTTGTAATAAGCGTTCGTCAAGATAAATTTAAAAAAAAAGAAATGGTTTCAATTAAGGCCCAATTCTAGACTTGGGAGGGTCGGAGATGCACCAACATTTTTCCTTTCACCGCAAGGAGAGAGAGGGTTTCGTTGCTCTGTGAGACCAGCCCCTGAACGCAGTTACCCTCCCGACTTAGTGACCGCAAGGTGTGGGCTGGTCGCATACCATAGGGGCCAATTCTCCTACGTTGAAAATAGGGCGGCTATGTTTGCCACTAAAACCGGCCCAGAATTTGGGACTCATGTTCCATTCTCTTTGTTGCACACCTCACTCAAGTTACAAGATTACGCTACCAAGCTACGCACTTGAGTTATTATATGACCTTTCTTAAATACGGTAAATATGCTTCAAAATTTCAGCAATGTGGGGGACAGTTTATAAAGCACACAATTTTGATTTGGGTACCATTTTTTTATCTTTATTAAAAGTATTACAATCCTCAATGCTCATTTTGTCTTTTTTATAATACTAATTTACTAAACATTGTCAAGGATACGGAGACCATATAAAATAGACTACAAGACATTAACAGAGAAGTATGCCCGAGGTTCATAGTTTCAAAATCAGGTCAATACTTCTGAAGCCAAGCCCCTGTGGGTATCGACTAGAAAAGAGAGAGAGGTTAGCGTGCCAGCCTGACACGTTCCCACTACTCTAGGGCCGCAAGGTATGGGCTTTCGTACTCTAGTCTAGAGAAAAGTCAATAAAAGCGATGACGATTTTGAACATACACGCAAAAAGGACTGTATGGTCAAACAAAATTAGATTATGCATGAGTTGTGTTCACGTTGACAAGACAAAACTTGCCTAAGTTCGGACGCGAAACCAATAAAGCTAGATAAGTGTTAAATGGAAACTGATTCCCTTAAAAACTTGTAATAAGCGTGTCAAGATACATTAAAAAAAGAAAGGTTTCACTTAAGGCCCCATTCTAGGATTGGGAGGGTCGGACGATGAACACAGCCAGTTTTCCTGTCACCGCAAGGAGAGAGAGGTTTGCGTTGCTCTGTGAGACCAGCCTGACGCGTTAACAAATCCGAAGATATTAGGAAAGAAAGTTGTGGGATTTCGTCATTTATAC